>QANT01004669.1:0-11452 GCA_003254885.1 Purshia tridentata | reverse complement strand
CTTTTTTTTTTTTTTGCCTTTGATTCCCTCTTTCATATGTGCTATTTATAGTAAAAAACAGTGTTTGGTCGTTTGAGTTGAATAAAGATTTATCTAACGAACCAATGCCATAGGATAGCCTCCATTAACATCATCCCCGATTACCTTGAGAGTTACAAACTCTCCCGTTTTTCTCACCTTTGCCCTGCACAAGACGCCTGTACGCTGAACGATTTCGTACTTCTCCATGAGTGGCGCTTTTTGGGTGGATGAGTGGCGGTGTTTCGGTGATTTCTCTGCTCCAAAGTCGAAACAATGGCTTGAAATTTCAAATGAGAGGCTATCCTATGGCACTGGTTCGTTAGATAAAATGCATCAAAAGTTATCCTGGTCGCCCTACTTTATCAGCTTCGGCGGCAACACCCTGTCCGTGGAAGAGGTGAATGTCAGGTTTGAGGGGTTTACTAGTATGTACTACCTAGTGCTTGAGGCCCACAGCTATAACCTCTACAATGTCTTACACGATCACGAGTTGGACGACTACTCTCTAGTGAATATGTGTTTCAAAATGTGCAAGGCACTCGCTGATATGCACTCATCCGATGTTATACATTTGAACCTTAATCCATCAAACATCTTCGTGTTCAATTCGGGCAATATAAAGATCTGAGGTTTGGATGTAGCTAACGAATTTGCTTCTAGCTATTTAATGAAAGATTGGAAGAAGGAATGGAAGGAGCATACACTAAGTGAACCCCTTGATTACAAGGCTCCAGAGCTACTCCGCCGCTCTACGGACTTCAATACAGCTCTGGACTTCGCCGTCGACATCTGGTCGATGGGCTGCATTTTTTTTATTAGTTTAATTTTTAGCACTAACTTATATTTTATTATAAAAATTTGATTTGCTTTATGTGACTTTAGTTGAGATGATTGCCAGAAGAATTTTGTTTCCTGCTGCTCGTCATGGTGATGCCCAGCATCAGCACGTGAGTATCTTGAAGTAATTCATTAATTATGCTTGTTCAATTTTTTTTTTGGTAGAGTAATTTCAATACTCATTAGTACTGATATGATATGTGGTGCAGCAAACTAGTTGTTAATGCAAAAATCTGCTCAGACCTTCACAAACAACTTAAATGAAAACTTTGGCTGATGTGGACGAACTGGTGGGCTGAATAGCCAATCCGAACTCGTTGGTTTGTTGATTTCGAACTTCTTCCTGCAAGCTGATCAGAAAGAAAGCACCAGTGTGGTACCAGCCGAAGGTACTCCGATGGCAAAGTCAGAGAAATGCAAGGAAGGAGATGCAAGTGCAAATGAAGAATACAGCAAGAACTTGGGAGGAAGATGAAGGAAAAGAGGTAAAAGTCTCTGGGTTGATTTCTTCAGAGCTTAGGCAAGTATTTTCTTAGAATTGTGTGTCCCTTTACCTTGTGAGCATATTCTTATTTATAGGTAAAGAGGTATGAGATATTTATGCTGGATATGTATGGGTAATCATGGTGCAATGTAGGTATTAAATGCTAAGTTTATGGCAGATTAGGTGGCTGACAAGCTTTTTACTTAATGCTGAGGGAAGTGACCACCAAATGGCTAGAAGTCATGGGCATTAAATGGAAGTGAGGCAAAGTGAAAAAACCATAAATGCAAAGCATAAAAGTACCTATGGTGTGTCAGGCGCAATGACTGCTATTGTGGGCGTGCTCGGCTTGGAGGAGGATGAGTCGAAAAGGGTCGATCCATTCCGAGCGAGGACTTGATTCGCAGTGAATCCAAGCAGTAGCTGATTCTCCTAGACAGCACTCGGCTCGGAAGAGACAGTGGCTTCTGATCCGAACACACAGAGGGTGACTTGGTGGCCAGGAAGATGTTAGCCGAAGAAGGATACTTTGGATAGTCAATGCTCGGATCCGAATGTTAAAGCTATGTTGCAATGACTACAGGGAGATGACAGGTGGAAAGTCCCTAAAACTTGATTCAGGATCATACTACCTGCCCCATCCCGAAAAACTAGCAACTGGTGGCGAGGATGCTCACTTTATTTGTGTGAATGAGCAAGCAATAGGGGTGGCAGATGGTGTTGGTGGATGGGTAGTTCATGGTGTTGATTCTGGATTGTATTCCCAAGAACTCATGTCTGATTTAGTACGTGCTGTTCAGGAGGATCCCAAGGGTTCAGTTGACCCTGCTAGGGTATTGGAGAAAGCTCACTCAAGTACCAAAGCCAAGGGTTCCTCAACAGCATGTATTATAGCACTCACAGAACAGGTGTGGACCTTCATTCTAAGCAGGATGTTTGTAATATCCGTTCTCCTTAGCTTTTTCCTTTTCAAAGTGATGCCATTGGTTCATGCTTGGTATCAAAGGAACAGATGGCCATTTGAAAAAAATGCCCTATGTTGAAAAAAAGAACTTTGCATGCTGTCTGATGTAGTAAAAGTAAGAGCAGTTTTTGGCCATTAATTATATTTGAAGGATCTGGGAATAATGCTATTTTGTTTTATCATACTTGGTTGGCAACATAAATTAACTCTTTGAAATCTCAATGCAGGGTATTCATGCAATTAATTTGGGTGATAGTGGGTTTATGGTGGTTCGAGATGGGTGCACTGTCTTTAGATCCCCTGCGCAGCAGCATTCTTTTAACTTTACCTATCAACTGGGGAGTGGACACCATGGCCATCCACCTGGCTCTGGCGAGATCAGCAGCATATTTCCTTAGGAATAAAGTAATGGCTTACATAGCATTTGCTTGGTACCTTGACCATCATGCATTGGCATGTTATTCTTCACTCCATTCTTGGTTTGTAATATATTTTCCACTTGTCTGTATCATTCTTGATTTCCTTTTGTCCTGATTTCTGTTCAATATTTTTTGAAAGGGGTTTTGCTTCCTCAAATTTCTTTACCATGGTTGATTAATATCTTGAAATAAGATCTTTTGAGTTTGTAGCAGAAACAACTTTTGAGAACATGGTTTATGATTTTTCACTTTTTTCAGCAATGTATTGAATAACTTCGAGTGATTGTTGTACTTATCACGAGCTAAGTTGCCTATGTTCAATTCAGGTTTTCAGAGTTCCTGTTGCACCTGGGGATGTCATAATCGCCGGAACTGATGGGCTGTTTGACAACTTGTACGACCATGAGATCACTGCAGTGGTGGTTCACGCCTTAGAAGATGGCTTAGGGCCTCAGGTGACAGCTCAAAAGATAGCAGAATTGGCACGCCAACGAGCACAAGATATAGACTGGCAGACACCTTTCTCCATTGCTGCTCAAGATGCTGGGGTCCCTCATTCTGGTGGCAAGCTTGATGATATAACTGTTGTAGTTTCATATGTTACCAGTTCAAGTGGTGCCTAACACAAAATTGGACTCTCTCTCTCTCTCTCTCTCTCATATTTACATGCTACATTCCACATTTTTTTGTTCATTGCCGTTCTAGTCATTCTCTATGGCGGTTTGAAATACAAATCAGAGATTATTGTTTTACGTTTGTAGTTCAAGGCTATTTCAGTTCAAATCTTGTATTGAACTAATGAAAAAGGTTGTAGCAAGACTATTTCCACTCAATTAACTTTCTATCAGTTAATTCCCAAATTGATCAAATAGTCCAAATTGATAAAGTTGTCTATGTTGGATCTGTAATCTTGATTGCGCTTCTTAGATTTTATGCATAGTATTCTTGAGTAAAGGAAAGTAAATTTGTTGAGAATTTGCATGATATGTGGCCATGGGAAGAGTAGTTGATTACATATTTACTTGTACTTTCTGATTGCATTTCTACTTGTACTTCTCATTTTCATATGACACCCTTCTAAGTTATAATTAACTTTTTTTTTTCTTCTTCTTATGCCATGATCAGAAGCTTTAAAAGGATGAGAAACCCGACCACTGTCTAATGAGAAACTGAGGAGAGAAATTTCAGAGGATTGAAGCTGGATAATGATCCATTCCCAAATGTATTAGCTAGATTCAAGCTGGTTATTGAAGACTTAACAAATATATTAATTTCTACATATCACAGCCTCTCTTTCTATTCCCAAATGTATTAGATTCAAGCTAATTATTAAAGACTTAACAAATATATCAATTTCTACATGTCACAGTCTCTTTCAATCTGTCTGTACATAATTTTTTTTTTTCTGTACTACAAACTTTTTTTTTCTGCTCATATGCAAGAAAATGTTCCATCTTTTTCCAAACAAGAGATGAACAAAATAAGAATTCAATCAAGAGGGACCTTCTTCTAACCAAAACATAGACTCAGACAATGAAAAGAATTCAAATGGGTTTTAGCTTCCTGCAACAGAATACCCTCCAACTAAAATGTTGAGCATATACTGATATTATCCGGTGATCATCTTTACCGGATGGACTATCTGGATTTTGTGCAGGTGTTTATTTGATTCTTACTGATGAGTTATTGTATTTTATAACCTCTTACAACTCATAAAATCCATCTTATTGATGGCCGTTATTCTTGCAGAAGCATATCAACACAAATGCTGATATTACAGTTTCATGCATACCCATGGATGAGAGGTACATTTTTGTATTTTTATGCCTCAATGCAGGGTTTCAAGGGTTCCTTGCATATGACATATGTTCAATATAAAAATTTCAGACTGCCTGATATTATTCCCCATCTTATTTTTACATTGGCATCAGATTCTTGATTTAATTATAGATACACCACCAATGGTAATGAGTTTTATTAACAAAATGAAATCTGGCTTATACCTAACCAAAAATTCCTGTTTTCTCAGTTTGCATCCTTCAAGTTAACTTCTTGCGCATGTTTTTTACTTGTATAACATTATATAAAACCCTACTTCCTTTGTTCCACGTTGGAAAAATTGTGACAGATGCTTGTCTTTGTCGTGGATCCTAACTGTCTTGCAGCCATGCATCAGATTATGGACTCATGAAAATTGACAACACAGGACGTATCATCCAATTTTCTGAAAAACCGAAAGGCCCTGACCTAGAAGCAATGGTACACAAAATTGGTTATTTTGGTCATATTTTTGTATTTTTCTTCCTCTCTCTGATTTACTATTATCACATGAATTTATATCTATTATCATCCCAGCTGATGCACCAGAGCCTTTCCCTAATATTGTTTTTGGCTTATGACTCATTTACACACTGCAGCAAGTTGAAACCTCTCTTCTAGGGCTTTCTGACATGGATGCTATGAGATATCCTTATATTGCATCAATGGGTGTTTATGTGTTTAGAACTGATGTCCTACTAAAGCTATTAAGATGGAGCTACCCTTCTTGCAATGATTTTGGGTCTGAGATTATTCCATCAGCTGTGAGGGAGCACAATGTCCAGGTGAGATAGCATTTCATACAAAAGTTTCTTTCATCTTTATCTTTTTATTTTAATTTGTCTTCCAATAGTAATAAGTAAATAATTCCTCAGAGTTTGGCTATACTTTGTTAATATTTTTTGGTCACTAACTGGTCATTGAATCACTGTGTTGCTGGGTTTTCTGACATGATCAGGCATATTTATTCAATGACTACTGGGAGGATATTGGAACTGTAAAGTCCTTTTTTGATGCGAACTTGGCCCTCACAGAACAGGTTGGTAAATACCCTTTTTTACCCTACTAATATTTCAAAACTTTAAACGACTTTATCAGTCCCTGCCCACTTGGAGTTATATGTACATGCTTAAGGAAGCCCGACAGAATAATCAAGTTGGGACAAATATATGGTGATAATTTGTAGGAAAAAAAAAAAAAATCTAAGAATGCACCTGAGTAGGGATCGTTAATTAAGAGTTCGAACTCTCTCTCAATCCAGGAAATATTAAGTCATATAATTTGGATAGAAGTTGGTTATGTTCAACTAATACATTAAATGTATTTAGGAGTAAGCTAAAACTCCAAAGGAGTCTTTTTGGAAAATGGTTTAGCAAACTGATTACATCATTTCTTTCTGCAGCCTCCAAAGTTTGAATTCAATGATCCGAAGACACCTTTCTACACCTCTCCTAGATTCTTGCCACCTACTAAAGTTGAAAAATGCAGGGTGAGGATGTTAAGCTTACATTACTTTGTGACATAGGTTGTGCTTTTGTATCTCATGGTCAATTGATTTTTGCAGATTTTGGATGCAATAGTTTCTCATGGTTGCTTCTTGCGGGAGTGTAGCGTTCAACACTATATAGTGGGTGTGCGCTCACGTTTAGAGTACGGTGCAGAACTGAAGGTAGTGGTTCTCTTTGGTAGCAGGCTTCCAGATAACAATAATGAATTTTTACTGATTGATTTCTGAGAAGTCAATTGGCCACTTATTTGGAGTTTCAGAATACCTCCACCTCTAGCTGTCTGTCCGCATGCACTGGCACAAATTTTAACTAAGTTTTAGTATTGGCAAATACTTGTTTGAATTGTGAACTCATATGTTTCTCTTCACCTAGAACTGAGCACTGATTATATTTGGTTATGAAAAATTGTTTTTCAGGATACTATGATGATGGGTGCAGACTATTACCAAACTGAATCTGAGATTGCGTCTCTGCTAGCTGAAGGAAAGGTTCCAATTGGTGTTGGAGCAAATACAAAAATCTGGTGAACTCTCTATCCCTCTCTCTCAAGCACACAACAGACACATATGAAACATAGGAATCAGATGAGAGTTTACCAATCTTCACTGTTTAACACTATTAGTTATAGATGCCTATAAAGTTCTGAACAGAGTTTTTGCTCTGTATGCTGATTTTTCATGTCAACTTTCTTGTAGGAATTGCATAATCGACTAGAATGCCAAGATAGGAAGAGATTGTATCATCACAAATGCTGATGTAAGTACTAATTTTTTAAAAAGAAATTAAAAACTTCCAATGCTCTTGAAATTTAAAAGGAATCTGAAGGATCTGATCAAACTGCTTTGACTTCTCAGGGAGTTGAAGAAGCAGATAGGCCAGAGTAAGGGTTTTACATCAGGTCCGGAATCACAGTCGTACTGAAGAATGCAACTATTAAAGATGGAACTGTTATTTAAATCTATGAATTGTACGACGGGGTACTTGTTAGGATTGAGCCACTGCTGTGCGACTTTAATGAAGTTCGTTTGTGGCTTTTAACTTGATGTTGCTGGAACGCTTATTTTATGTAAATTAACCAAGTTACTCTGATCTATGTAAACTAAACCTGCCAGTTACTTAATAAAATCAATAAAGTGGGATCTTTTATTTGTAACTAATTAAGTATAGCTGGAATGCTTATAACAGATTAATAAATGACACTATAAATTATACATTTATAATTCTACTCCCTTGGATGAACGAAACTCATCTCTAAGAGAAAATTCACAATACATTGACAATTCTGGAAGATGCATTAAAAGTCTGTAAAGTGTAACTACTCATTTCATATTACTTTATATTCTCTTTTCTCAGTTTCCTGTTGTATCATTGGCCTTATTCCCAGACCACCATTGAGTCCTTCTAATTTCCCTTGCTCGCTTCCACTTCTCAATGTTTCTCAGCCTGGCATACATCTTCCGAATCTTAATAAGCCTTTGAGACTCCTCAGCAATCAAACTAACTGTTGAGGAGCTCTCACTCAACACAACCCCGTACCCATCATTGAACGAGTCCATTCCTTCGGCCAGAAGTTGCCAGAATAAGCCACCAACAGCTGCGCCTCCACCCCTAGCTGACGAGTAGATACCTGCGTAAACTGTATTGAAAATCCGGTCACGTTGGTTGGTGGTATAGCCTGACTCTTTCAAAGACCTTCCAAACTCAGCAAAGAGAATTGGCTTCTTAAGTATGTTCTGTGCATCATGGATATGATCATTGACCCAACTGTTCAAGAAAGAGACTTGGTCTTCATAACTTGACCCAGATAACCTGCAAATCAATGAAAATCACCCAAATTCATAAACTCATTATCTTATAACTGTAAGGTTTTTTAAAAGGAAACTTATTTTATGAGTCTTTACCATTGGTCAGGATATGAGTGGACAGTGGCAAAGTCAATGCCAGGGATCTGATTATTTGCGATAAAATCTGTTCCTACTTGAAAGTGGTTTGGATTAGTTTGCGGCTTTGATGCTCCATAGAACCCTTCAAGACCAACTTCTAGCAAGTGGTTTCCATCGATAGATTTCAAGTAAGATGCCATCTCGGTAATCCAAGCCTGTCAAACAAGCACAAAGGTTAAACAATTCTTTCCCTTGGAACTTCCATTTTTTTTTTTCCTCCCTTTGTGCTGCAAAGCCTGGAAGAAAGAATTCTTTACATAAATTTATGAGTAAGATTAGGCTACAATATTTAAACAGAACTTGTCTAACGTCACTTTCAAACAAATGAGGTCTCCAAGATTTCCAGAACAGAATTTAGTACTTACTAACCCATATAGATTTAAATATTAAAAATTAAAATTAAACAAAGGATAGAAAGAAATAAATGGTTTCCCAAACCTGAATGGTTTTTCCTGATGGGTCGGAAGTGCATCTGGGCTCATTCATAAGCTCCCAAGCCATTATGGTCGGTTCATCCTTGTAAGCAACTCCAGTCAAACTGTTGGTTCTGGTAAGCACAGTCTATTACACAAAATCAGAAACGTGTGTCAGTAAATATTAGAGCAAACGTAACTCAATATCAATTTCTATATATGTATCTGTTACTGAAAATTAGCTGTGACTGAAAATTGGTTTTTGATCACTTTGAACCAACTACGCATTTGGGGAACCTTTCACCTACTCTTTGCCAAAATGGTAATTAATTAATATAAATTCTTTCCCACTAGTCACTATCAAACTATATAATTCTAGAAGAGGAAACCGGTCCAATTAAAATGGAAGCATTCATCCACCACTATTAAATTACTAATCTTATTGACATTCCCAAAAGCAACACTAATGAAAAAGAAAATGACGATTATGAATTTATCGTAGAGATTGATTCTGATTTATAGGTGATTCACCTTGATATGGTTTTTGTAGTAACCCCTGACAACAGAGTTGGTATAGAAATCATCCTCAGATGTTGTAGACTGGCCTTGGCTTCTTGCCCAGTCCACATACTGTTTTCTGCCTCCGAAGTTCTCATAGTTATTCACCAAACTCATCACCAGCTTTATCCCATGCTTTCTTGCCTCAGATATCACAAAATCCAACCCCTTTGAACCAACAAACAAAATTTTCAAAACAAATCAGTAAAAGATTAAATATTGACACAAACCCACAAAGAAATAATGAATTTAAGGCTAACCTGGAAGGTTTGCTCATTGTAGGAGCTGGGAGAGGACTGTAGAGCCCTATAACCGCCATCGCTGAAAGCCCAAGTTCTTGCTATTGTGAGCCCATTTTTTGTAGCTTCTTGAAAGGCAGATGAAACTTTGTCTCTCTGGGATGGGTCAGAGGCCACATACATCAACCAGTAGGCATTGAACCCATTTGCATAGTAGGGGATTCCATTCAAAACAAGTTGCACTCCTCTGGTTTTCACAAACCCATCTTCTGCTTCCACTTGGTTCAAAAGACCCTGATTTTGGATGAGAACCAGAACAAAAAAAACCAGACCCCAATGCTTCATTTTTCTCTCTCTTCCTCTTCCTCTTCCTCTTCCTCTGTTGCACTCTTTATAAACACAGTATTTATGCAAGAAAATATAACTTCGTGGATGGTTAGCAGTAGTGTGTACTGTCTATAGCTGTATTTGCTAATGCAGTTGCCTAGTTGGGTTTTCTTATGCTGTTGTAATTTAAGTATTTTCACTGCTTACCTGTTCTTGGATTGAACTTAAATGCAACCAAACAAAACTGAAAACCCAATGATGCCCTTGCTTTGTTTCCTAATTTAGTAAACCTTGTTGATATGCTGATGACTATTTACTTGGTACAATACAAATCAGCTCCAATGCATGTTGTTCTGACATCAGCAGGTAAGTCCAATACAATTTTACACATGGTATTATTCAATTGGACAGAATATGAGGTAGATAAAAGATGATACCATATCATATGTACATAGCGCACATATAAACATATAAACATAGCCATACATGTGTCACCGGCATGCCCTTGCCACATATAAACATAGCCATACATATGTCACCGGCTTGGCCTTGCCACATATAAACATAGCCATACATATGTCACTGTGGCTATTACCTACGGGCTACCAAACAGGTCTATTTTTAACATATAGTTTTACAATTAAGATTTTCAGAAAAAAGAATCACGAACAGCGTTAATTTCTATGTGTGACGAGAAATTAAGAAATTAATGGGCAAAAGATCAAAGGTGCTCCTGCACCTCTTAGTGCCGAAAGTAAAAGCGAAAATCACTTAGCGCACATCACGGCGACGTTTCGTCCTTTAGCACCGTGGTTCAAGGAGGTGCTACCGTTACCACACTTTCTACGTCAATGTAAAAGTATCTTGACACGTGGTGTCATCTGGTTATGACAAAAATGATCAGGGATAATAAAATGCCACGTGGAGGTCGCAGACGAGGAAGCTATGCATCAGATCACATTATCTGTTTTTCCTTTAGTTTTTGGTATCTGAGTATGAATGGAGACAAACCCAACATTGGAATGCAGCAATGAGCAACGCAAAGCAAAGAATAAAGAACAGGGAATATGAAAAATAAAAATCTTCCACTGGGATTTTTCATTCTTTCATATTTCATATTTGACACTTTTTGCTTTCTCCTCCATTCACACGTCTCTCTTATAATATTCATTATTCACTAGATAACGTTACATCATTACGTAGATGTTACAACTTACAACCTTGTCTCGTAATTCACTCTGAAATCTGCAATGCACTAATCCATGAACAAATAATATACTGAATTCTTAGAAATAGCAATTCAAAAAACATAAATATAAAGAAAAATTCGACCAGGGCTTGACGATAGGGTTTGAAAGTGTCGTGTACATGTGAATCCTGCCCCACTTTTTAAGCCTTTGCCATAAATTTTGTTAGCAATGCATGTGAACCTCTTAATCCACAGGCACACCTGCCCATATCAATAGGAAGCAGGATCCATAATCGAACATGTGCATTTTATTTTTTCTTATAAGGATTTTAGATACTCATGCTCCAAAAGAAAATTAAAAAAAATGATTAATTATTACTGGGTTCAGTACTATTTTTTATTGTTGTAGATATTATAGAGGTGGAGACTGAGATTTTGAGGACCCTATGGTGCAAGATCATGTACCCCAACTACCCAAATTGTGTAGGAACGAGATTTATTCAGAGAATTGTCTTACTACTTGGTTGCACAAACAGTGATGAAAGAAAAAGTAGAAATGCTGCTTTACAAATGTCTTGTAGGGAATAAGAAGGCTGATTCATAAAAGGACCAGGCTATACCGACCACCCTTTGCTGCTGAGTTGACCACCCTTTGCTGCTGAGTTGACCACCCTTTGCTGTTGAGTTGACCACCATCTTAACATTTTTCTATTTTTTTCCCTTTTTGCCTTG
>QANT01004668.1:20823-45294 GCA_003254885.1 Purshia tridentata | reverse complement strand
AAAAAAAAAAAAAAAAAAAAAAAAACCTTCAACAAAAGGATATATGAATAATGCGCTTTTTGGTGATATAATGGTATAGGACGGATATATAGAGCTAGTGACACCATGCATACATAAAATAAGGAAAAATATACTTTTTTTTATTTTTAGTTGGAGTACATTAGGGGGATTGAACTTGGGTGAAAAGGGCAAATGCTATGATTGATCCTTCCAATTGAGTTACCGCAATAGTTTGCAAGAAGAAATATACATAAAAGACATTGATATTTTACCCCCAAAAAATGGATATGTCGCTCTAATGTGGGTTGTTTTTAATACTTCCTCTTAAGAATAAAGTTGTAGACTGAATGTGAGTACGTTTAACTTCCGCAAGTGTGTTTTCAGTTTGTTTGTGCTGGTGTTGGTACTTTGTAGTCTGGTGTGGACTGGTGGTTATTTGCAATACCGCTTTCTTTCTTTTAATGGAATTGTCCAAGTGGCCAAAAATGATTTGTCCATTTTTAAGTGGCAAAATTCAACATAACTCGTTAACATCCACACAAAATTAAGTGTTCGAGTCTAGCTAATTATTAATGTAGGTTGGGTTATTAAGGAGTTGAGATGTTAACAACTCATTATCTCATCAGTTGTGATATCAATTTGTGCAACTCATTAAGACATGACAAAATTAATTCTTCCGTTCCACCAATCTTTGTAGGTATATACCACATTCCCACCTCGTTTTGCTTTGTTTATTCCTTTAAAATATTTAAGGTACATGGCAAAAAATATATTTTTGTAATATATTATGATGTGTATTAGTATATTTTATCGATACACTATATTACTATATTAAGTATTTATATTAATTAGGTAAATAAAAAAGATTTTAAAAAAATATATAATTAGGGCCTCATATACTTTCGACATAACCAACAAGGTAGAAATGGTATTAGCAAACCCTATCCTGCCTCGCTCTATTGTCATGCCTAATTTTTTAATTAATAATTGAGAGTAATGCTTGGTGTAACTTGTAAGTCACACTATTCTCAAAATACTTGTTCGGCAATACAAGCTTAAAATTATAATCGTTCATTTTATAAATTACTTATTACATATCATTTATGTAAAAAGTTAACTCAATTAAAAACCAATTAATTATATAGTTATTATCAAATAAATTAAAGAAATAAATTTTATATATAAACAGTTCTGCCCCCTTAATAGGGTATCAAATACATTCGGTCTAAAAAAAGTAAGTGATGTGGAAGCAATCACTTTTACGCCAGAGCCAGTTAGCCACCTACCCAACCAACAAGTAAAAAAATAAATAGTAATAATAGAATCCAAGTCAGATCACAAAACGACGTCACCGCAAGTACAACAAAGACTCGTTAAGATGAAATCATCACAAAGTCCGGGCTAGACTGAGAATTGAGATCCACATTGTAACACGCAGAACGGACCGTACTAGATCACTGCCCAAGAAAGAGCCAGGGATCTTCTAGTTCGTCTAGTAGAGAGCCAGAGCCCTTAACAGAGTACTTGGAACCTGGAAAATATTTAGGAACCAAATTTCTCTCTTTCACTTTTCCTTCTCCTTGTTCTTATTATAGACCCAGCAGACAGTAGAGGGGGAAACCCACAATTTTTAGAGTGAGAAAGATGTCTTTAACGTGTGTGAAGATGTCTGAGGACGTGTGGTTGACATGTCTCACTCATGCACTGTCCACCGAGACCGAGGAGATCATGGGCCTCTTGCTTGGTGATATTGAGGTCCACTCTCCCCCCATTTCCCATCTTTCAATTTCTTTAGCTTCTAGTTCTGTGTGCATGTATTAGGTTTCTGTTTTTATCTGTTTGGGTGTTGAAATTGCCTGATGGTTTTGATGCTTGTAGTGAATGTAGAGCTTGAATTGTTTGGATTTTTGCGTTGTTTCATGAAGTGGGTTTATTCAAATTTCACTCATTTATTGGATTTTTATTCTGGGATTGTGTGAAATTGGGCTACTACTGGGAATTGTTGTTGAAATCATTTTTTTTTCTTGTACTGGTTATACTTGTATTGTTTTCACATGCGTTTTCTGTGAATTTTGTAAATGAGCAATGTGGTTCTGCTAATTTTGCTTTTTTTCTTTGTTTAATTTTCATTTTCCAAAGAACTTAACTGTAATGTAGTTTGAAAAGTTTAGTTTTCTAAGCATAGTTGTATTTTCTTTGACTTATATGTCAGTTTGGGTATCGAATTTGGCTTATATTAAATTATAATGCTCGATGCTCAATGCACAATGCTCAATGCTTTCTGTTTCTTTTATTCTAGACTAGTTCTCAGGTTTTTCTGTACTTCAATTGTACTTTAATAAATTTACTTTGGATTTTTTAAAGAATTAAGTACATAATTTTGCTAAATGCAATTTGTATGGAGATTTCATACTTGAACTTGTTTTTTGAATACTCTGCTTTAGCAACGTTGTTATGTTTTCTTCTGTAATGACTATTATTCACTTGGTTATTATTTTATTTCCCATTCAGCTAGAATCTTTTCTAAACCTTGATGAAATTGGAAACCTTAGCTACATTGTTAAATTGCTCCATGGACTCTATTCGGAAAAGCCTCTTCATGCCATGACAAACGTTAGAACATGCATACAGAACTAAGGAACACCCAGCCCAACTTTTCTAGCAAATCAGTATGCTAATTCATCTATTCCTGCACATAATGTGCTTGGCCTGCTCTTGGGCATATTAGAGATTTTGAATGAAGCATAGCATAGGGCGTTGTTTTGAATTAGGTTAGATGGAGTGATCAGGTACAGATTTCACATACACCTAAGTTTCTGGTTGCTGACTTCCATTATCTCCTTGATAATGAGTTCTTTCAATATGTTGCCGCCGGATTTTTGTTTCCCGTGCACTCTACAATCCATTTCCTTTCAAAAGGCCCTTTTATGTCATTCAATCTGGCACTCTAAGACCCTATTGTGCAGATTTAAGTGGAAAACTCCCAGTGCCTTGGCATAATGATTTGGGTGACTCCACAAGTATTATATATTTTTGTCTTGAACACCGTTGTGAATAAACCTTACTCATTAAGATGTTGGGATTTCAGAACTCTGGAAATGGGGCGACTGCACTGATTTGGGGAGCATCACCTCAGACACGATCTGATCGGAGGAAGGACCGCGTGGAGACTAATCCTGAGCAGTTGGCTGCTGCATCAGCTCAGGCTGACATATCCTTGATGCTGCTTTAAGTGCTTGTTCTACCTTTCTGAAATCTTTATCTTTTGATGGTTTTGCATATTTCCAACAAAAAAACAAAAAACTAAAAAGGTCCTTGACATCATTAATTATTCTAAGTAGACAAATATGTTGAACGAGAAAAGCTAGCTCTAATTTTTCTCATGATCCCAGTAGTAAACATTACAGTAGATGATCTTCAAGTATAAGTATAAAGATGCTATGCTTTTAAGGAGGAGAATTATAGATTTTTTAAAATAAGCTCACTTTTGACTGTGAATTTTCTCCGAAATGATCTCCTGACCAATTCATTATACAAATGCAATGAGCCAAAGAAGGGAAGAGGTTCTACAAAAGACGTGCTTAACCTTTATCACTTGGATCCCTTCCCAAGTAAACCCTGGCTTGCTTAATTACATAGTATAAAATATCCAGTCACAAAAAGTGTAATGATAGGTTTGTGCTGTACATATTTCTTGTATTAAATTTTTTTTTTTAACATTCAGTGTTCACTGCCTGAGTTTTAAAGTGGTGGTAGAAATTCATTCACATAAAAAGCTATTTGGTTGGGCATTATAAATCATGAATCCTTCCTCATGAGATGTGGCTTTGAATTTATGTAGATTTTCATATTTTGTAGTATTCTGAGTTGGTGTGATATTTAAATTTTGGTAGTAATATTTTGCATGCTCCACTTCTATTTAGCTCATTTTTTTTTTTTTCCCACTTTTGAGGATTGTTGTTGGTATTGTGTAATTAACTCTATAGCACAGAATGACGCAGTCAACTGGAAGATTAACTAGAGTGATTGGGTGGTACCACTCACATCCTCATATTACAGTTCTTCCTTCCCATGTTGGTGAGTGTTATCTAATTGCCATGCTTTCTGTCATTTTATTCATTATGGTGTTTCATTCTTGAATGTCATGAGGGTTGGGATAACAATAGTAGAGCTTCGTTACAAAGATTATGTGGAATTTTTATATTGCAAGTATCAAAAGTTACTAAATTGATGGAAACCTGAATATATTGACAGATTATCAGTCACCTTTTATGTGGAGTATGTTTAGTTAGTAAATTACTTGGATTTATGATACCCATGGATTTTAGTAATCATTCTGGTAATCTTGAAAAAGGTTTCAGTATTATGGGGATAATATTTCAGAAGCCTTCTTTGTGAAAACATAGTTCACGGAATAATAATTCCAAAAGATTCATTTTTTGAGAGTGCAAAGTGTATTATATGGTTATCCAACAACTCCAATGACTGATGTACAATTAGGTGTAAAGTTGCAAGTGAGAGAAATCTTAGAAAAGTTATTCCTCATGTAAGACCATGATATTGTCTTTTGTCACACTCTGTATGTTTTTAGATATGAGTGGCTTTATTTTATGTCTATAATAATCAGCAGTAAGAGTCTACTTCCGTGAGTGTTTTAGAGAATTGAACTTAGTGGAATTTAATTATGAAAACAGTATAAGTTGTCCATAATATAACACAATAAAGTTGTACTTTGAATGAATTCTCCCATTCTTTTCATGGAGGGTGATTATTGATTAAACAAATTTGTGACATTTGTCTATAGGATATTGTGTTCCTAATATACCTTGCTTGTGATCATATATAAATATGTGATCCACCTCAAACTTTCTAGCATATAGTAATGCTAATTATCTAGTATACTGACTGATGTTGTAATATTATTATTTTCTTCTCGAATTAAACTTAATATACAGTTTCAAAGAAGGATAATAACAATAAAGACTAGAGTTAAGCAGGAAGAGTTAGTAAAGGAGGAAGAAGGTGAAGAGAGGAGAGTTTGGAGAGGGAAAAAATTGTCACAGAGGGAGGGAGGGAGGAGACTTTAGAGTTTAGTAGAGAAATTGCCTTGTGCATTGTGCAGCAAGGTAATGTTTCCAATGAAACAATAAAGGTTTTTCTATTTTTTTTTATTTTTTTATGTGACATTCATTTTCAACTATCGGATGGTCAAACATCTAAAAGCTGAATATGTGTGGTTCTGTGGCCCATGAATTTGGCCTATAATACATACATACATCATGCTGTTACGCAATGAAAATATACTGAAACTATTTTAAGTATTTCGTTCGTAAATTTGGATCATATTTAATTGTTATTTGTTGGACATGCTGTCATAGTTAGTTGCTGGAAATTGATATTTACAGCTGCCTTCTACTTTGTGCAGACGTGCGGACTCAGGCAATGTATCAACTTCTAGATCCTGGGTTCATTGGGCTGATATTTTCCTGCTTTAGTGAAGATATAAACAAGGTTTGATTAAAAAATGCATCTTATTGGTAATGTAGTGGGGAACCTCCTGCAGATCTAGACATATTTTGCTTGTCAATATGCTCTTTAGTCATACTTGGTATTTCCAGGTTGGACGAGTTCAAGTCATTGGCTTTCAATCATCAGATGGGAGACAGCATCACATGTCAGGACCTATACCTTTATTATCTCCTGTAAATAAAAGTGCAATTATAGAAGTTGAATCGTCTTTAAGTACCTCAGAAAATGCACCAGCAAGATCCGGTTCTACTAGAGCAGAGAGTCCTGAACAAGACTCGGCTGATTCAAAAACTTCTGGAACTATAAAGGTATTATATCCATTCTGATGAAAGTTCAAAAAGGAAGAAAAGAAAAAGAAACATGTTAACTGATCCAGGCAGCATATTTTCTAAAACCGGCTAGTTTTCATGATGGATGATTACAAATCTTTAGTCTTGCTACTTGTTGTTTCACTTGATAAATGTTTGATTATAATTTGAGCAAATATATTGTACAGAGATCTTGATGTGTCATGAAACTCAGAAGTTTCTGTCCTCTTTTATTAAATTCAAAATGTAGGTTTTATATGTTTATGCAGACACACATCTATCTGGTGAAGCCATTGTTGTTTCAAAATTTCACATGTTGACAAAACTTGTGTTTAAAGTGGCAAAATTTCATCCATTTTTATTGGTATGTCAATATAAGTTGTTTTGATGGACTGAGAGATGGCTTGGTAATTAACTGTATTAAGAGGATTAAGCACATACATAAATGTAAAATGAGGCAATGTGTTGAATTGGAGTATTCATAGGAGCAATATTTATCAAAAGAGCAGCTAGGTTTGACCTGAAAATCCATATGGCTGCCTCTTTATGTGGATGAAGCCAGGTTTTGTTTATAGAGGCTACATTGTCTTGTTCCCATCACATGCTCTTTGTTGTGGTAATAATTTGCCTGAGGTGTTTTTCATTCTCAGTCTTTTCGACTTGTGTCTAGTTTGACTGGTAAGATATTGTTAGAAATTGCTTTTAATTGTCCTTCTGTGAAGATTTATAGAAGAGATATTATCTTGAGTACATGTACAAACTATCACATAGTTTTGGAAGGATCAAACTTGTTCCAGCTATTCTTTCCGATGGCTCAGTCAACATCTCAAATATCATCATATGTGTCATGGAAGCAGGCATGTGGTTTACAAGGTTATATGACCATCTTGGTAATGGAAGTTTGTGTGAAAAAAAAAAGTGTACACAGTGAATTTGTGCGCTTACTAATTATGTAGTGTGTGTCCCTGGTTGCTTTTGTTAGTGCCTGAAAGCACATGATGTGTCTTACTGGGTAGGAGCTCAATTCTGATGAGCCTCTATTTTAGTAATGACAGTTTCTTGTTGCTTATTTGCTTGTCAAGAGGATACTGTTTTCTTGCTGGTCGCTTTGTGCTATGCGTAAATTGCGAGTGATTTGCTTAGGGTGGTGGGGGAAGATCTTCAGACTTGGGACTTTTCTTTGCTAGTGCTGATGCAAACCATCAAGAAAGAGATAGAATTGGAGGAAACTACCACACTGGGACTTCAGACAACATCATTGTTGACATAGACCCAATGGATATGTCAGAGAGTATGCAAGAAGCAATGCACCGTTCTAATTTGGATATGAGGTATACATGAGTTTGTACTTGATTCCTTGGTATCTTTTTTTATTCTTCATTGTATGAAAATTATGTGTGATTGGTGCAAATTGGGCTAGCTGTTGCATTCCCCTTTGGTTCACCTGTGCTACAGCTGCTGATATCTACTCTTGCATTCCCTTCCTTAAAAGTGTTATAATTTAACAAAAAGTATAGGACCTTTGCTATGAAACTTTCAAACAACAAATTAAATTGGCGTAAAATTTAAGTCTGGTCTTATTGCACAATGTAATGATTTATGTCTGGTATGCCTTATCATATTATCAGAATTTTAACAGCAGTAATTTACTTTACTAATCCTATTATAAATTGAAAACATTTAAGGTTTATATCTGGCAGTTGACTTAACAACATTGCTATACTACCTATTTGAAACCTGAGTTAATCCACGGTACTTCAAATTCCTTTAAATTTAAATGTCTAAATTCCCAGATTCTAGTGGTTCATAAATCTGTGGCTTCTTGCCATAACTCCATTTCAGTTATAAAGTTATTTGATTTATTTGTTATTTGTTTCCCTGACAGAATAATGCTTTTCCTCTTTATTCCTGAATCCACCTCATTGTTTATTCTTGATGTAAGTTGTCCTTTTTTTTTTTAACCAAGGATGTAAGGTTATCCTTTATCTATACAACTTACTTGTCTCTCTTCTGTCACGCATGGATGATTATTACTAACTATTAGCATTAGGATGTTTTCATGCATCAAATTGCAGTTGAGATTTCAATTTGAATATGAAAATCATGGCATCCAAGTTTTCTGTGTATTTATGTTGTTTTATAAGAATGAATCAAGTATGATTCACCAAAGCACATGATCTTCCATGTTATGGGGAGCCTGTGGACTTGTTTGTGCAATCTTAAATGTGGACAGTTTGATATAAAAAATCTTTGGTTCCTCTGGGCTTGTTTTGTTTCTTTATGTTTCGTATACATTTCTTTGATCTTAAGATCAACATTGTCAGGCCCACCAAAATATAAAATAAAGAGAAGATCATCTGCATATATTCCATTAATGAATAACAATGTCCAATCCTGTTCTGGATTCAAAAAAGGCCATTTTGAAGTTCAAATCCCGAACTTTTTAAAATTTTTATTTATTTATTTATTTACATGCAGTGGTGCGGAGTATGTCAGGAAAGAAGTTCCTCTTCATGTTTTACCGACCTTGTCTCTTATTAAGCTCGATTCACCTTTAGCGTCATTTACAGAATTGCAACGAGTTCTGTATGAAGAGGAGCGAGCGGCATATAACCAAGCAATCTTGCAAAATATGAGGTGATCCTTTGATATTCCTGTCACATTATACTAATCAAATCATTGTTGAATCTAATGGCTCTGGTTTTCCATAGGGATGGGAAAGTGCATCCACTTACCTACATACATCACTCATCAATGTACCAGTCTTCCATGTGCAAATTAATTGAATATTGGTTAGAATCAAATGCCTACCTCTCTATTGGTTGTTTATACCTTGAATTTTACATTTTTTAATCGTATACTTACTTTATCTCGAATCATATGCAGCTTAAGTCCTGCCATAAATGCACTGCAGTGTCGGTTAAGAGAGAACGAAATTCGGGTATAAAACTCTGCAATTTGTAGATAGTAAGGATGCTTTGTTGATCTCAAAAGTGTTTTCCTAGTTTAATGGAATTTGATTGATATAACCTTTCATCTTGAGGTTGAGACACTCGATAATTTCAATCTGGGACTCCACACATTACAAACTCATTTTTACCTACTCTGCAAAGTTCATTTGCCCAGTGGGGTTGCACACTGGGCGTATTTGATGACCTGACATGGTGGGTTCCATCTCTTTGGTCCTTGGCCATGCACAAGTGATGCTGATGGACACCCCAAATTTCTTGTCTTTTGGTTCCTAGTTGTTAACATTTTAACAAGTATCTTCCTCATACAAACTATATTTACGGATGGACACCTTTGTTAAACAGTTAGCAATGCTCACTGATGAAGTGAAGAAGTTGGAGTCCGAGGCGCATAGAGGAAGTGAGTCAAGTTCAGGATCTCCCCGTCAAGTTTCATCGTCTGTACTCCGAGGAAGTTCAACAATGGGTCATAGGGACTTGTTTAGTCCAGCTGAACCTATCAGTGCAAGGAAAGTAGCAAGTCCTGGTAGTCGGAGCAGAAAAGGATTATAATCTCAGAGCAATCCTCTACCCGGTGCATTTTGTAGTATTTGGATTAACTTTTGAGCTGCAATGTTGATTAGCAAAACTAGTTTTGCCAAAATGGATTGCGCCTAGTGTGAAACTTGCTGTGAAAATTGCATCTGGCTCTATTCTTTTGAACAATGATGCATTATTGAGTAAATAGAGGACAATTATGGTGTAAGTCCCACCTGTATTTTGTATGCAGATAAGTTCAATAGAATCCCGTTGTCGTTTCATGGCTTTTGAGATTCAACAAATATGTCTGAGATTTGAGGCCGAGCATGGTGAAACCTAATATGGCAAATATAATTGTGTACCTTTTCCTTGCCATATATGAAAGTCTATGGAGTTCATCATCAGCTTTCTTTTGTACTTCTTTGTAATGACAGAAATCATACGTGGCAAGACGTGAAGGGCAAATTAGACATTTTGTAAGGGCAAGGGTACTTCATTGTCAAAACTGAAACTACAGGATTAAAATGAACAATATTTCAACAAATACATACCCTGTGGATACATAAATACCAAAAAAAAAAAAAAANAAAAAAAAAAAAAAAAGAGAGCTGAAAAATAAGAAAGGAAGGGAATAAGTTAGTCGTAGTCATTCATGCATGGAAGCGATTCCCGAGGAGAATCGAATCATCAGCTGCCCACTTCTCTCTTTGCTCTTTACAGTTTGCCTCTCTTCCCCTTTACCCATCTCCAAGAGAATGGAGGCCAGATCTCACTTCAACCCTTGTATGTTCTTTTAGTTTTAGAGAGAGAAAGAGAGAGATAAGAAAAAAGGGATTAGAGAGAGAAAAATTGTAGTAGTAGCCGCAGCAAAGAAAAGAAAAAGAAAAAAAAGATGGTCAAAATGAATACCTCGAAGACTTGTTATTCCATCATCAGCTTCAACTTGCTTTATTGAAACTCACCATTTTGCTTCTTTTTCTGTTTTTGGTTTTATCATTTTTCCCTTTTGGTTTTCTCTCTTCAACATACTATTCCTTCAATATATAATCAAAGAAAAAACAATATTCCATTAGGCATGCATTAACCCCAAGCATTTGATGCTAAAGAGAAAAACAAAACTTGTTACTTCCAATTTGCTTTTTTGGCATCCACGATTCATATACATAAACGATTGACAAACTATTTACTTACACGCATGTAAACAATTATTTTAAACATTAATTTGCTATAAAGATATATACTAATTAATACGAGGATTTTTGTGAAGGTAAAAGTTACATTTATTTCAATAATGAAATCTTTACTTTGATATGACAAAATATATATAGTTCTTAATTGCCATATATTTTGGTTTCTTGTAAAAAAAAAAAAACAATGATTGTTTTGGAAATTGGGTTTTTTTTGGGTGTCAAAAAAATAGTGTGTCGCACTTTTTTTTTGTGCATATAATATTTTGTTGTAAAGCCATATACTTGTAATTATCCACAAACTACACCTATTAGGTAAAGTAAATTCAAGTATCGTCTTTTTATCATTGCCACATGCTAGTTAAGTGGATATTCTTTTAACTCCACTACTTCACTTGTCTGCAATTATGAAACTAACTTAGGAATAAAGGAATATTCAAATTTGTAAAGCAAGAGCAATTTTTTCAATAAATTGACTGTCAATCTCTGCTGATTCTCAAAGCAAAATTGAAAGAGACCAGACCCCCTTGGGCCTTGGTGGATACAATTAAGATAGGAAGTGGCCCTGCATGCTAGCTAAAGAGCTTTATATATATATCATGTAATAATTGGAATAT
Source organism: Purshia tridentata (assembly GCA_003254885.1). Classification (NCBI taxonomy): domain Eukaryota; kingdom Viridiplantae; phylum Streptophyta; class Magnoliopsida; order Rosales; family Rosaceae; genus Purshia; species Purshia tridentata. Next base: position 34,165 of record QANT01004668.1, on the reverse strand, counting down.
CTATTTCATGGAATGAGATGCTGATTAGGATTCCACATTGTCCAATAGCATGCAGCCAGCTGTACCTGTTTGTAATTCTTTTGGGGGCTGTTACAAAACATATATAAGAGTTTTAAGGACTTCAATTTGATATGCCAAATAAGTGAAGTACTAATTAGACAGGGTCCCAATTAAATGCCACGGTCAAAGGGGCTTTCTAATTATATGGTTGCTTGATTGGTAGATTTGTTGTGGTAATAGGCTACAGAATCTGTATTTTCTTTTTGTGGGTCTTGAATTGTTGGGCTAGCGTGCTAGACCTGCAACCCTGAATCAATTTTGTCTCCTTTAGTCAACCTATTACTTCAACATCTACAATATTTCTTAAAGATGGTGGGCTATATATATATATATACATATCATATTCATGGCTTGTGTGAAAACTTGGGACTTTTTGTTGCTTTATTTCGGGTTTCATTTTCGTAATGAGGATATTCTTTTCATTTCAATTTTGATTAATTGAGCATGCATGTGAGGCATTGCATATGTTGCATGCCTTATAATTTATTTGGATTTAATTCACAATCAAATCTTAATCATCCAAGTGCCTATTAAGCGGTCATGACCTCGAATCCAATCAGAATTTTGTTAAGTCCGATTCCACATCTAGCTTAATTAGTGTCTAGGAATTTTCTTCAGACTAGTTTACTTATGGGGCAAACAATATTTGAGTCATTATTAATTATGTGTATATTTCACCTACTTAAATGATGATTATGCATCAAACGTTTCAGCTGAATTGTTAACTTTGATATATATTATTTACAATGGAGACTCATGTCTTTTAATCCCACAAGTTAATTGCACCGATCGATATTGTACGTCCCCAAGTACTTAACCACCTTATAGCTCGATTCAAGTGTCAAGTTTTATCTCAACGTAACTAGCTTGGTGCAATTTCAAGAGATATCTCACTTAAAATACTTACTGTTGTTATATTATATATCACTCATTTATATTTAATATGGGACAATATATATGTATATATATACATATTGTATTGATCCACACAATTTCTAACACCTTAATTAGTATGAGTACTATACTACTATATAGAGTTAATTACATGCATCATATGTACATTAATTACATTATTAACCACATGTATCTTTGATTAAGAGGTACTAATAATGCTAACGTACTTCTATGGAATTGTGGGATTGCTAATTAATTAGGCGAGTAACTTTACCAATTACCAGTTTACCATAAAAGAAAAAAGCATTGTGAAGTGGGATACACTAGCTAGCATGAGCTAGTACTCCACTTGATGGTGTGTACATGCATGCATTAATTCTTACGTTAAAAAGCCCTAAAAGAACCAGTAGTACAAGCTAGCCGAAGTACTATACATTCAAAATTCAAAATATCCTGGCCTAGCTTCTTTGGAATCGTGGAATATCGAGTTTTCATTCTCTCTTAGCTTTTTCTAGCTTGCTTTAGATTTCTCTGATTCCATTTATCAAGGTGGTGTTGCTAATTGAAGAATACGAAAAAGTAGTACACGGCCCTCCATTTATTCCCTTTTTCTGTGGCCTGAGTTTGTATATAAACCACTCCTTGCATGACTCCTTACTTCACCAATATATTCCCTTCTTGTTCTCACACCATCCCAAATAGCTAGTCATCAACAAGTCTCTTTACGTTTTCTTAAGGTTGCTTCTCTAGCTAGCTAGTAGTTTCTGTCATCTTTTCTTTATCTTTCACAATATTACTATTTTGTTATTCAATCGTCCCGGCCCATTACTGGCCTTGAAGGCAGCTTCACCAAGGGCAATCAAATTATAGCCTGGGATATAAATCATATCCCACATGGCTTTTTGTCTATAATTTGGGAAATTATGATTCTTGGCTTTCATTTAAACTCATTTTAACTTCATACTTTTGTTAATTAGGTGAAGTTTTATTATTGTTTTGATGATTTTCATCAACTATGCTTATGTCCAAAACTGGGTCGTTTTAAGATAAAAATTGTACATTGTTAAGACACGCCTACCACCATATATAGTCTTCTATAAAGACATTAAAAAAAAGTGACAGTTAATTTTCAGAAACTTATTAATTAAAGTACATAGTAGCACTGAAATTGATATCCAACATTTTTATTGTGAATGCAGAGATCATCAAGATGAGCAGGCCAGGAGATTGGAACTGCAGGTCATGCCAGCACCTCAACTTCCAGAGGCGCGACTCTTGCCAACGCTGTGGAGAAGCCAAGGCTGGAGACTTTGGGGGTTTTGGAGGAAGGGGAGGGTCTTCATTTGGGTTCACAGGCTCAGATGTTAGGCCAGGTGATTGGTACTGCACTGCTTCCAACTGTGGAGCTCACAATTTCGCAAGCCGCTCCAGCTGCTTCAAGTGTGGCGTTTTCAAGGACGATTCTGCAGCTGGGGGCGGCGGTGGCGGCTTTGACTCCGACATGCTGCGCTCGCGGGGTTTCGGGTTGGGAAGTGGCGGAGGCGGTGGTGGTGGTCGACCTGGGTGGAAATCTGGAGATTGGATTTGTAACAGGTGATAAAGTCAATAGTACTTTGGTACTTAGTATTTAATTAGTAACAACAATTGTTGCATGTTTCTTTTATATTACAAAATATTGGTGGGCTATGCTAGTTGCTCATTAATTACTTACATATTGAATTCTCTACGTACTTCTTTGACTGCTTTTTCAAGTTAGATATGTACTTAAGAATCTCTCTCTCTCTCTCTCTCTCTCTCTCTCTCTCTCTCTCTCTCTCTCTCTCTCTCTCACTTTTGGGCAGGTTGGGGTGCAACGAGCACAACTTTGCTAGTAGAATGGAATGTTTTAGATGCAATGCCCCAAGAGACCCATACTAGAGACATCTATCCAATTTTGGGTAGGTCTTCCTCTAACAGTACTATGAGTGTGGCTCCAAAATTAACTACAATTAATAACCCTTATGATCTTGCACATTTACGAAGTAACAACTTTAATTAATTCATGATGTTATTTATTTTATTGCAGGCATTGCTGCTGATCAAGAAAAGGACAAGAGAGATGATATCATCCCCACCAGTTTTTATTTTCCTTCATTATTTTCTTTGAGGTGCTCGCTAGCTCTAGGGTTTTTTCATGGTGAAACATGGCATAAGACCCATGTTCACATAATTAAGCTATATATATATATATGCCTAGCATTTTGTTAGGTTTCTTCCCATAAGAATGAAATCAATGTAATTTTGGTACTACTGCTTTTATTTTATCCATATTGTCATTTGTGTTAACCTTTTATTTAATTATTGTAATGTACCTGGTTTCTAAATGGAGTTGATTCCTTCTCTTCTTTTTCATTACTAGAAACGATGTGCACAAACTTCATTAAGATGCTCTCTCTCTCTCTCTCTCTCAATACTTAAAGACTGCTTTGAAGTGGTCCAGAAATTCTGACAAAAATGCTTTAGGAATTCTTGATAATCAAATTAGCTAGTGCTAAAATGTATTACCCAAATTGCATGAGAACTTTTAAAAGGGACCACGCACCATTGGAGCTTTATCAAACATATGCAAAAGAATAATTTGGTCAGATATATATATATATATATATGAGTACTAGTTTCACTTAATTTTATGAGGAGCTTCAGGCAATAGTGATGAATTCCATCAAGCCTTAAGGATCTCAAAAGAGAACCATTAGGCTGAATGGAATGCTTTGAAAGTACAAGCTGCAATTTTCTCATGAAGTGTGGCATTAAACTAAGTAAATAAATATTTAATTTCTCTCTCTCTCTCTCTCTCTCTCTCTCTCTCTCTCTCTCTCTCTCTCTCCCCCCCATTTTTTTTTTGTGCTTAATTATATATGCATGAATATATCACATTGGATTCCCTCCATTGACCTTGTGTATCTTTTAAAAGTATGTATATTGTGGATTCAAAAGTGACTATACTTGAATTCATTTGTGTGTCTAGCTCTTATCAACTCCATTTATATAGTACCTATAATATTTCTTTAAGCAGTAAGATTCTCATCCTTTTAGCTAGGCTAGCTTTATGTTGCTTCAAATTGTCTACTATATAGGCTCATTCTATAGCTAGTTATAACTTATAAGTTATAAGTCACTAGTTAAAGATCCTTTTTGTATATTATCTCTTAAAAAGCATAAGGTTAATTATCAATGTTTCAATATTAGACAAACAGTGAGCAAAAAGTTTAATTTAAAAAAGATATTCTTAAAAAACTTTCGATGCCATGTGGCGGTGGTTTTTCAAAACTCGAAAAATCTTTTGTAAAACAGTTGTATACCATATTATCTGTGATTTCACAATGAACCCCCCAAATATCTAATTTTGTACGTAGAAGAATATTGCATGTATATATATATATATATATACACAACCAATGTTTGTATGCAAAAATTTCTTTCATAATTGTTTTCGGTTACCGGCCTTCTTGATGAAATCCGAACCCTAGGGAATATGCCTATCAATATGGTGGCATTTTAAACTTTGAATGTGTTAATTACAATTATGATTAGGATATTGTCGATTAAGTGTGACTGGTAAAGAGGTCCTGAGAACGAGGTTTGCTAGCTTTATGCTGGATTGGTAATTCTAAGGTATTAACTATTTATTTTGATCAACATATATATCGAAGGTTTAATAATATACACGAAAACAACGATAAAAAATTTCAACCATAAGAAACTCGTTAAAAAGAGAAATATCGAAAATATTTAATATTATAAGTAATACATTAGAAAGAAAACAAATGCTCCATGATCAGTTATCATGGATATTTTGCGTCTCAACTGTTGCCCATCATGCTTCTTGTGTATCCTAAATGTTGTATTTTAGCTCCTTTCATAACTCAATCACATGGCTGGTCAGATGGATAGGGTTTGTGTAATTCTACATATACAAGTGTGGGCTACATGCAAACCAGGCCCAAACATGGGGCGTTACAATTCAGTGGACCAGCTGAGCGTTGGAAAGCGTTTACGGGCCCACACTCAGCCTGCTTTTATACATATTAGCAAATTAGTAAACATCAATTTCAATTTTTCAATGACTGTGGTACTATTAATGTCGTCATCAAGTGTAATTTATCAAAATCGTAATCTTCATAGTCAATCAGGTAGTGCCATGTCAGCATTTTTTGTCTCGATTTTGATGGATTGGACTTATTTATGACATTAATGGAAACACTGTCTTTAAAAAATTCAATCTGAAATGATAGGGACCAAAGTATAACTTATTTATAGTACAAAGATCAAAAACATCTTTTTGCCATTATTAAATTATATGCATACTAAGCCAGCAAGAATTTTTAAATTTATTTTATAAATTTTGGAAATGATTATTCAAAATCGGAATCTCTCTAATATTGTGTATAAACTACCGGTAAACCAATATTTAGGTTACAAAATTAAAATTTTTTACATATAACAAATATGTGCAACGTCATTCTCATAATAATTAGTCATGTGATTAGGAAATGAAGCGTTAAATGTTAAATGCGTGTTCATTACCAGATTTTTTTCATCGGAAAGAGTTGATGTTATGAAGGCAGCAGATCTTACATAATGGCGAACTCACTCACTCACCATGCACTCTGATTGACAAAAGACATTTCAATAAGTAGTTGACCAGTTTAGTTTAGGATGACCAAATTTATTTTAGTTTTGGATTAAAGAGTGAACTTTCATTAAAATGACCAAATTTGGAATACATTTAGGAATAAACAAAAATTAGATGAATCAATTTTGGCATACTTTGAAGAGCCCAATAAAGGTTTAACTTTAAAATTATGAGTAAATGTTATTTCCATACATTTAATTGATCATATTTACTGACCATCTTATGTGGTAGCTGATGTGGTAATGACATGTCAATTAATAAAACGAATTGACATATATTTTAACCTTATGTGACAGTTTTATTAATTGATATAACATGACCACATTAGCTGTCACATAAGATAGTTAACAAATATAGTAAGTTAAATGTGTACAAATAACATTAATTTTAAAAGTATTTTGTATTCATCAAATATATGAACCTTAATTAAATCTTCCATTTTCTCATCTCATCCTTCAAAACATCCACCAAAATGAAAAGAAGCAGAGTCCAATATAAACTAAACCACATGCACTAAAATCTACCTATTCTTTTTTTTGGTTGCCAAAAACATATCTATACATTTAAAACAACATATATAATTTTCATCTTCCATTAAACTATATATTTTATAGTTCTGTACATATGATAAAGAAAAAAAAGGCATATTTATGGGGTAAAACAATGTTTGGGCTTGGGCCAGTTGGCCAGTTAGCCCAGCTACTGTGAAATTCCACAGCTGTATCATTGGTAGTAGTGGCTAACCGGTTTGCATATTCAATTGTCATTTCTTGGGACTTAACGGCCGTGTGTCTCGCTCTACTCTCAACTCTCAACTCTCAACTCTCAACTCTCTCTGCCATCTCCTGCCTTTTTCTGCTGAGTTTGCACTGACAATTCAATTTGGGTTCCTGTGAATCCCTGAAAGCTTTCAACCACTTTCTTCATCCACTGGTCTCCATAAGGCTCAAGCATCTCAATGGCTTCCAGTGAGTCTCTCTCTATTTCTCTCTTTCACACACACAACCACTTGGAATCTGATTTCACTTGGTGCTGTGAATTATATGTTTTTAATCGTTGTTTGTTTTGTTTTTGGGGATGTGGGTATTTGATGACTTGATTTATGGTTATAGTTAGAGATTGGATGTTGGGATTACAGGGTTTTGTTGCCAATATTACCTGCAGTTTTTGGCACAACTCAAAACAGGTTAACCATTTTAATGTAGTGGTATTAGTTCCTATCTGATACATGCTCTCACTTTCCCTGTGAATCTAAATTATCGAATTCAATTGTTTTTTCCCCTCCCCCTCCTTGTTTTTTGGTAACTGGTTAATGAAATAGTTGAAGATAAAGAAGGAGGGGAACTACTTGTCAGAGTCATCTATGTTTTTGTATTTGTAATTTATTTGAGGGTTCTTATTGTGTGCTTCAGTTGTAGTAGGTTACAGAATTTCTTATATCAACCTTGTCTGTTCCCTCCCCTATGTGGTTTTTACTTATTCATAGTGCAGAAGCATGGATAAATAATTAAATACCAAATGAAAATGAGATAAAAGTAAAGGGATTTCTTCTTATGTTATATAAATTAGTTTTTTGTCATATGATTTGTGTGGCAGGTAGCCTAGGGACATCATATACTAAATTTACAAACTTGAACTTCGGCAGAACAAGAGTTGGGATTTTACAATCATATAGCCGAAGAAGTTGGACAGGGCAAAGACCACAAATTTTCTCAGGTTTGTCAATATCAAGAAGGTCAGAGAAAGTATTACTTGTACGCAGTGGTCCATCCTTAGAAACGCTGTGTAAGTTATTTTTTCCACTCAGTAAATCATCAAATTTGGAATTTGGTTATGAGTACTCAAAATATCAAGTTTGTTGGCTTGTTATTTAATCTTAAATGAGTTTTCAGCACTGCATGTGTATACATATACATAAACACATACACCATTTCATGAGAATCCATGGCATGTTGTTTTTAAGCTCAATTGATTTTGTCCTTACTATTGTCTTGGTACTGTACTGAAAATGACATGGAAGATATAATTTGAGAATCTGGGTGAATTACAAGGGTATTTCAATCTATGTTACCAAATAGTTATGTAAAGATAGACCAGCCATTGTTCATAAATTACATAGTGTAGGTGTAATCTGATTCCAGTATTTAGAATTTTCACCCTTTATATCAGGACAGAAGTCAGCATAATGTGTTAATAGGTTATTCTGTTGTTCTAGATCAGTTTTAGGTAAAATTCTTGAAAGGGTTTGAAGGTGGTAAAGGGTTGGGATGGGGTGAGATTGATTTTATTCTCAAATCTGACCTATATAAGGGGAAAAAAACTATCTAATTAATTATGCTTCAATTGCCAGATTATGACACTCCACAATTTATGGTGCGAAGATCTTTTCATTATTATTTTTATTTGTTAAGATTTAAGCTAGGTTTGTGATTCTTTTTTGTATTTGAATAAAGAAAGTTTGACAAACCTCAGGTCCTGGTACATACTATAGGCCATAGTTCTTGGAGTACATTTGATCTAACTTATCTTATGACACCTTAAGAGCTTGTAGAAATTCATAGAAGCTTTACATTGGATGTTATATTGGCATGATAATCATATCTATCCGTGTAACTAATTTCATATCCCCATGCTTTTGTGGATGATATAATAGCTGCTACAAGTTTAGTAGATGATTCTGAAGAGAGTAGAGATTCTGGTTCAGCAAGCCTGCCCATTCCAAATTTTAAGGAGGTAACTTTGCTAATGATTTGTGACTTGTCTGTGTTAGTAGATCAGGGCTCCACTTTTTAAGTCTTTTTTCTGTAATTAGTGGAGGTATGAATGTAGGTATGGTTGTTTCTTGTAGTTTTTACTTTTAGTTGAATTTTGCATGTTATTCTTTCCATGTCTCAAACAGTAAAACAAAGAGAGAAGCCTAAATGCAAATTTCCTCCTTTTTATCATCATGTCAATTCTAAATTTGAACTTATTGATACACCTTTTAGACATCTGCGTTCTATATTTCTAATTTTTTAAATATGAAGGGGATCAATCATATTGGGTGATGTGGAGAAATTTTATCCATGTTTGTTGTAAAATGCCCCCCACAAGATTTCCCTTTGTTTAATTTATTTCCATCCACATCATCATGCGATTCCCTAGTCATGAATTTAAGATTATTATGCCAACAAGCTTTTCATCTTCTACTTCATGCAAGAATTGTGCCTGGCTTTCATTTACGTTGTAATGAATTAACATAATTTTCTCTTTAACATTTATTCACGAACACATGCAAAATTGTTCTTGTGAGCTCAAACTTGTATTTTGGTTCAATCTCGGTTGCAGGTAGAATCTTTGCTCACAACAATATGTGATACAACTTCAGTTGCAGAGTTTGAATTAAAAGTAAGCAGGACTGATTTCTTTTTCGGGTGCATAAAGTATGAATTGTAAATTTTTTTACAACTTAAGAATAAATATTTCATTCCTGGCCACCTCCTTCTCTTTATATTTCCTGTTAGAATGGGATGCTGTTGTTTTATTTATGTCCTCTCTAATACTAATATCAAACATTTCCCCCTATAATTAGCTCGGTGGATTTCGGTTACATGTGGTGAGGGAATTGACTGAAAAAATTAGCACTCCACCTTCACCTCCCCCAAGTCCTGCTCCTGTCAATGCAAATACAACTGCTGAAGCACTTAATTCAAATGGGTCAGTTCCTACACAATCTTTAGCTATCACGAGATCTGAACCTTCAAGAAATATCCAGAAATTGTTAGATAAAGCTGCAGATGAAGGCTTGGTGTTAATTCGGTCTCCACGAGTAAGAACCCAAATCAAATTTATCTGTTTTTTTTTTTTTAAATCTGGGTACTAAAACAAGCAATGGTGCAGGTGGGGTTATTTAGGAGATCTCGAACAATAAAGGGAAAGCGCGCTCCTCCATCATGTAAAGAGGTACATCTTTATTTAAAGACTTTTATAAGTTTTAAGGTAAAACATTTTGTCGACTTTCCAACTTGGTTTAAAGGCATACTGGAACTACTTGGCTGGCACCGAGTGAGGAAGTAGGGTGTTGGGCTTTGAGACTCATTTACTGTTCTGGGCCAAAAGATTAAGCTTATGGTATCATATTGGTTTTCTTGTGCTTAGTTTTGACTTTCTGTCTCCTTGTACTCTAGTTTTATCTTTCATTTTTTCTGGTAAGTACTGATCTTCATAATTCTTAATCTTTGTTAGTAAAAGACCGGAAAAATGAAAATTTGTTTCTGCTACATGAAAGTTAATCCGCATACCTAACCAGTTTAGAAGAGAGAACAATATTCCACTGGCATAATTTCATGGTTTAGATATTATTTACTGTGTATTGTAGGGTTTGAACTTCTTGCCCTGTTTATTTCTGTGCTTGGTATAGGTTCAGTTATGCGGTTAGCTATCAATTATCTACATGACCTTGTTGATGTAGAAAGAACGGACGGGGAGAAAATTAAAACAAAAATTTATGATTCAAAATTTAATCATGTTATGACAAGTGGATATTACAAATCATAAAAAGCCACAAGGAAAACTCCTAGTTCTAGAATAAAAGAGAGGGGCCATTGCTGACAGTTACACATAGGGGGTGTCGTATCAGGCACTGTTTGGCTAGTTATCTTCCACAAATGAAAAATCTATGCATTGGCTTTGCCAGACTCTGTTGGTACCTCTGCCAAAAACTCAATTTGTTTGGACGACGGAGTGTGTACAGTAAAGATTGTTGGATGGCAAGTGTTGGGTTTCTATAGAGGTTGATGGCAAAGTTGCGGTTGGATTCTGGCTAGTTGGATGCAACTGAAATAGTTGCAGTGGCAGCAGATTGAAGTATAGGCCTGATACCAATTGATGTAGGACACTAAAAGTATATATGTATATATAACTCAATTTCTAAACTTTGCCAATGCTTAAATTAAATTGAATTTCTCTTCTTGCCTCCATCACTTTGAAATTAGAACCTCCCTTTCAGTTCTTTCCTCTTGTACCCTTGTATGCTTACTTCATTATATCATTGACTCAGTGCAGCAGCTTTTTTTCTGGTCTTTCAACTGATTCTTCTAAGTTTTAAATTGTTGCACAACAGAAGCAAACAGTGAAGGAGGGCCAAGTGATTTGCTATATAGAACAGCTTGGCGGAGAGCTTCCAATCGAGGTATGTGTCTGATAAAAGAGGCAGGGTGTTTGATTTTCTCATCCCTTCCCATCTATTGTCCTTCAAACTTCTTTTTTCCATTTTTTTTTCCTTATAACATAGTTTTAAGACTCCTTAACTGTTTTTTTTGAAGTCTGATGTTTCTGGGGAGGTCATCAGGATACTAAGAGAAGATGGTGGTAAGTTTGGCCATGTTTGAATTCTGTCTGCAGGGATTTTGTTGATATCATTGGTAGCAAGTTCTCATGTGATTCGTTTTCGTAACAGATCCTGTCGGATATGGTGATGCTCTCATAGCAGTTCTCCCCTCATTTCCCGGGATCAAGAAGCTTCAATAGATGATTTTAATAGTCGCATAGTGAAAAATAAAGAAGAAGATTTGTTCTATTTCATTTTTATTGTTTTAAATTTTCCCCTACTCTTTGAGAAGTAATATTCTAGAATCAATTTCTTACATGCCTAGTGTATTGTATGTGTTTGTACAATGGATGCATTTGCCCCTGTTTTGTAAGATTTTTTTTTTCGCAAGGACCATTTCTATTGATGTTAAAATCTGTGTACGAATTCCAAATCGTCTCTTGATTCCACCTTACTACCCTGTGGTTCAGTTTGTTGCTTTACATTGAGCAACCTTGACTTATGTTTCTTGTCTGCCTTCCTCAACCGTCAACTGTAGCAGTTAGCTTCCCTGCCTTGTTTGGCACTAATGAGCTGAGCTTCCTTTACAGCCTACTAAAGAAAGATGAGATTAGATCTGAATGGGGAGCTTGAGTGTGTTTTGAAGTCAAGGTCAGATTATCGTGTGTGGGTATGTAATGAATATATCTGTGTTTCTGTAGGTCTTCATGCAATTGTTAACTATTGAAGTGTAATTTATAACTTCCCTGTCTGTCTTAATAATAATGAGAGAATCTTTTAAGAAATAATAGTTCACTTCTTATATATAACGAGAGATTCATTCAATATGATTTTGAGCAACTTGTCACAACCCAGCAATTTTGGTGCAAAACCCATGAAAAATGAGGTTTTTCTACATAGGCCCAGCCCAAGTTCTAGAAAATTCCACAAAGTTTAAGAATTAAGGGTAAGGCCAATTTCTAGAAAACTCTTCAAAGTTCTAGCATATGGAAGTCTCTAGAACCATGTAAATAAATATCTAAGAAAAGTGTAGCACCTCCTAGAACATGGAATACTCTAGAAGTATTCTAGAAGCTTGTAGTAGATAAAAGAAAAGTGTAGAATATGGAGGATTCTAGAACCACCCTTAGATGGGTGACACTTGTATAGTTTCTAATCATTGGATTAACCTCCTCAAAGCCTATAAATAGGAGGAGGCACCTCATTTGTAACCATCCAAGCGGATCAAGCAAGTCTAAGCAATTCAAGTCTTCTTTGTAATAATCCAAGCTAATGTAAGCTAATTTAAGCTAATCCAAGCTGTGAGCTTTTCTTTGTGAGTGGCTGTGTTGTAATATTTTATGTCTTTAATACAAGTAATTTGTTTACTTGTGTTGTCTCTCTGCCAATTTAAATATTAGAGTTGTGTACTCTAATAGTTCTCAACAATTGGTATCAGAGCGGTTCGACCACGGGCCGACTTGGGTGAAGCTTCCAAGAATTGTGAGGAGTTCAGTACTTTGCAAGGTTAATCTTGTTTAGTGTATCGAAACTCTGCTGGCACGATGGGTGACCTTCAAGTAGTTGGAGGAATCAAGAAGCTCAATAACCAAAATTACAACACGAGGGCAACATGCATGGAGTCTTACCTACAAGGCCAAGATCTTTGGGAAGTCGTCGGTGGCAACGACGTCACACCACCAGAAGAAGACACCACTGGCATTTTGCGCAAGTGGAAAATCAAAGCAGGTAAAGCTTTGTTTGTCCTAAAGACAACAGTTGAAGAAGAATTGCTAGAGCACATAAGAAACGCTACAACACCAAAAGAAGCATGGGACACCTTCGCCACACTTTTTTCAAGAAGGAATGATACAAGGCTACAGCTTCTCGAGAACGAGCTATTGTCAGTTGCACAACGCGACATGACGATTGCTCAGTATTTCTACAAGGTAAAGTCGATCTGCCGTGAAATTTCTGAATTAGATCCTACTGCTGCTATTGTGGAATCCAGGATAAAAAGAATAATTGTCCATGGTCTGAGACCCGAATACCGAGGCTTCGTTGCCGCTATACAAGGATGGCCGACTCAACCATCACTTGTTGAGTTTGAAAATTTGCTTGCCGATCAAGAAGCTTTGGCTAAGCAAAGAGGAGGGGTCTCATCAAAAGGTGAGGAGGAAGCGCTCTACACCAACAGAAGCAAAGGTAGCTTCAAGCAGCATGTCGATGGTGGATCTAAAAGAAACGGTGACAAGGCGAAAAGTCATCAAGGAGAAGGAAGTTCTCGGCCAGGGGGAGCTCCAAAATATCACGGCAATCGTGGTCAATCCAAGAATAATAAAAAGTTCGAGGGCAAATGCTACAACTGTGGAAAGAAGGGTCACATGGCGAAAGATTGTTGGTTCAAAAAGCCCACAGAGAGTAAT
>QANT01004668.1:0-20539 GCA_003254885.1 Purshia tridentata | reverse complement strand
GTGATTAACAAACTCCCTCAACCAAGGTTAGAATTTGTTTCACCCTTTGAGAAACTGTGGGGTATGAAACCTACAGTTAGTTACTTTCAAGTATTCGGTTGTGTGTGCTACGTATTTGTTCCAAGTCATCTACATAGCAAGTTCGACAAAAAGGCCGTTAGATGTATCTTTGTAGGATATGACAACCAGAGAAAAGGGTGGAAATGTTGTGATCCTACAAATGGAAAGTGTTACACATCACGAGATGTGGTGTTCGATGAAGCATCGTCCTGGTGGTCCTCAGAAAAAGAGGTGTTACCAGACTCAAGACAAAGTGAAGATAAGCTACAACAGAAGATGGGGGAGCAAACTACTCAAGTTCAATCGAGTTCAGATGAGCCTGAGGATTCGCTTGACCGCGATGATGCTAGCCACGAAGTAACTCAGAATCCTTGGCAAACTGGTATATATCAGTCACTAGCTAGTGAAGCAGAAGAATCAAGCCCACAGTCACAACTCAAAAGGTCAACGAGAATACGAAAGCCAAATCCTAAATACGCCAACGCAGCCATAGCAGAAGAAGCAGTTGAACCTGAGGTGTTTGAATAAGCATCACATAATTCTGAGTGGCTTAAAGCCATGGGAGAAGAGATCACTACGCTTGAGCAAAATCAAACTTGGGAACTAGTGCCAAAGCCAAGAGATGTGAAACCCATATCATGCAAATGGGTGTACAAGATAAAACGTCGTCCTGATGGATCGATCGAAAAATTTCGTCTTCAACTCAACGTGGTGAGAAGAATGAGCTGGTGTTGAGGGGGAGTGTTAAATATATCAACTCCAGCCCATTTGAGAATTCTCTAGAATAAGCTAGAGAAGTATAGCTATTGATGTGTATGCAAGTTGGTAGCTATCTAGAAATATCTAAGCTAGGTGTTCTTCTAGATTAAACTAGAAGTTAGAGAATTGAATGGTTTTGAGAATTCTCTAGAATAAGCTAGAGAAGTACAGATGTTGATGTGTATCTAGAAATTTCTAAGAAAGGTGTAGAACCTCTTAGAACATGGAATACTCTAGAAGTATTCTAGAAGCTTGTAAGAAGATTCTAGAACCACCCTTAGATGGGTGACACTTGTATAGCTTCTAACCATTGGATTAACCTCCTCAAAGCCTATAAATAGGAGGAGGCACCTTCTTTGTAATAATCCAAGCTAATGCAAGCTATGAGCTTTTCTTTGTGAGTGGCTGTGTTGTAATATTTTATGTCTTTAATACAAGTAATTTGTTTACTTGTATTGTCTCTCTGCCAATTTAAATATTAGAGTTGTGTACTCTAATAGTTCTCAACACACAGCAGAGTAAGTCTCCCTCTCCTTGTGTACGGTATGAGAATCTCCAGCTTTCGGTAATTTTGAGAGATCAAATCGATTTTTTTCAGCTTCAAGTACAATTAAGCTTGCTCTAATATCTTTGATTTGACGTCCCATTTCGAAGTTGAAAAAGACCGAATTTGGACGTAAAAACAAGTTGCGTACATTTCCTTTGATACTCCCACGGTTAAGCACTCGCATCCGCAATTTTTGGTATTCAAATCTGTCGAGCACATCGTCAATGTCATAGCAAACATCTTTGAGCCTTCCCAACCATTCGGTGAGCCCGCGACTGTTGTGATGGTTGACAAAGTTCCCTTGAAATTGTGTAGCTCAACTTTGACACCCCTTGCCAAGCAAATCTCCTGGTAAGCATGGGAAGCAAGCCTTTCCAACACATTCTCTGCAAGGTTGAAGACAAAGGACTCCATGGTGATTACGGAGGAAAAAGACTTATGTTTTTCTTTTGTTTGGTAAATAGATCCAGAGAGTTTGGTGTTTGGTCACTATCTGTAGTTCTGTTAATCCATATTATCTTGTAATCTTTTTTCTCTTCTGAAAATGAAAGAATAATTAACTTTTCTTGATGTCGGTTTGGAGCTTTAATTCCGGGCAAGTGAAACAGTTCCAGGGCTAACCAAGGCCTAGGCCCAACATTTTTTGGGTCTGAACGTAAACCCAACGTAAGGCTTGAAATTCTCAACTTTTTCATTTTTCATTTTTATTTTTTATTTTAATTAAGAAACAAAGTTAAAAAACCATTATAACTCTGTGCCCAGGGCACCTAAGAATACACCAGTCAAATCGTAATTTACAAAGTACAGAGTAAGGGAAACTATTTACAATAACTTTTTTCTTTTTATTTAAAAAAAATTGACTATAATTTCGTATTTAAAAAAATTAATATAAGTTCTTAATCAATCTTTTTATCTTATAAAAGTTCATTAACTTTTCTTTTTTCATGGATTAGGTCCATAAAAAGTTTCGTCAAACAAACTGGAAGTGTCATTCATGTATAATAACTCTTCGTAAGAGTGAGTATGAGTGGTTAAGTGAGACAAAGTGATGAACCAATAATTCAATTATTAGTTTAGTTATTAATATGCATACTGCGGTAATTTTTGTGAACGAGAACTTGACATAACAAGAGAGAATTAGAGGAAAATTTATTTGTTGTATTATATTTCTATTACTCGATCACATTGTATCACACATTTCGATTCTAAATTTTTGTTTAATTTCACTGAATGATGTTTTATATATGAAAGAGATTAGCTACGTACCTAGCTAGGTTGGTGGATCTGGTGGCTAGTATACTATACGGGGAAAAACTGACATAATTGGTAGTCAGACTTAGCGACACAGCAAAAAAAAATGAAGTGGATAAGCCCGAAAATACTAGGATCATTATAAATCAAAGTTAGAAAATCTCATCATGTGAGATACAATCTAATTGTTGATTAGATTGGTTGCCATGGAGTTATTTTCACCCTCCAAATTTGGAAGTGGTATATGGAGTGAAAGAAAGCAAATCTTGTTGATCTTGGGAACCTTTTTATGTAGGGGTCCTTTTTTACTTTGTTGATAACTTGATAATTAAGATATTCTTAATGTAAAAATCTCGATATTTTAATTTAAGAGTGACACTATTCTCACCCCTCATTCCTATTTATTCACCCACCTTATTTACCTCTCACCAAGTTTGTTAAAATATAAATCTACTGATTTCACTCCCTTTTTATTTCTAAACTACCCCTTCCCCTTCCCTTCCCCTTCCCCTTCGCCTTCGCCTTCCCCTTTCCCTTCCTTTATCTCAATTATAATACTAAATCTAATTAAGAAAGAAAAATGATAGCGCGCTTTATCTGATGGAATCTGCAATATTTATTATACTTAGAATGAAGTTGCTCGTTCACCAAAGTATCTCAATTCTGATAAACAGTTTTAATTTCCCAATACTAGAAACTAGTTAATTATACACCAATTGAGAAGCATCTCATGACGAAATGCAATCATAGTTTACATCAGTAGATGATGAGGACATATAAGGTGTCTAATTGGGGTGTTGGATGTGCAGCAGCCATGAGGGAAGATGAGTTTCCATGGCTGCCAGTTAGGCTTCTTTGTTTGTTTGTTTTTTTTTTCCATCATGTGTCATTCTTAGGCTTTTTTGCATAATTAAATATTTTAAAAAAATTGATTGGTGTGGGTGGTAATAGTGTCGCTCTTAATTTAAAACCTGCATCTTTATATGAATAAAAACTCAATTATATATTTTATAGTCAAATAGTTTTGAGTTTGATACTCTAATAAAATTTAACTAATCATTAAATCAAATAAATTTAACTTCTGATGGTCTTGATCGAGGAAGATTCGCCAAAAAGAAAAACCCCATTAATTTGCACCAATAATTCAGTTTATCCGTTTATATGTTTCTTAAAAATATTCAATAAAATGTCTCAAAAAGATTGAGATAGACAACTTGTATTTTCTCCCCCTCATGAAGAAATGTTCTAAATCCACTGCTTTGGGAAACTTTTGTAGTGATCGAGTAAAGAACCCGTAGTGCATGCCTAATATTTACCCAAGCCTCAGCTCAAGTGGTCCCCAAAATCCAAGTCATGCACCAATGATTGTGATAATCGTAGAAATGAAGCTAACAAAATGAATCAGGCATTAATTTGTGTGGATATGAAGGCTAGGATGACTTATAAGCCAAGCTTTTGTAATTAATTTGACATTTTCAAAACTCCTATATATAACACGATTATCTAATTCCAACCCGATCAACTCACTTCTCAAAGCATTATAGCTAGCTGGCAATGGAAGCAAAGAGAGTAGTTATTTCAGCTCTCTTTCTCTTCTTCCTCCTGCATGTAAACTTGGCCTCCCCAACCCCAAAACCAAAGCGCCCTCTTCGTCCTCGCCCTTGCAAACGCCTAGTTTTCTATTTCCACGACATTGTTTACAACGGCAAAAACTCTCACAACGCAACGGCGGTTATTGTGGGCTCACCTGCTTGGGGCAACAAGACCATACTTTCAAAACAAAGCCATTTTGGCGACGTCGTTGTTTTTGACGATCCAATCACTTTAGACAACGATCTGCACTCGACCCCAGTGGGTCGAGCCCAGGGGTTTTACTTGTACGACAAGAAAGACATATTCACTGCATGGCTAGGGTTCTCATTCGTTTTCAACTCGACCCAGCACAGAGGAAGCATCAACTTTGCTGGGGCGGACCCACTGATGAACAAGAAGAGGGACGTGTCGGTGATTGGTGGGACTGGTGACTTCTTCATGGCTCGAGGGATTGCCACTTTGATGACTGATGCGTTTGAGGGTGAAGTGTATTTTCGCCTCCGAGTTGATATTAAATTGTATGAGTGTTGGTAAAGATTTTTGTGACGATCGAGCCAGCTTAGCTAGCTATGGCTCATCGATTTTCCATGAATGCATGTGAGCCTTTGAATTTGGTTTGGTTTTTATCCAAAGACTGCTATGCTTTTTATCCATTATTTCCTAGGAAGAAATGCTGTACGTGATCAATAATAGATCCATCATCAAATTGCATGTATCAACTTAATTGGGAAATCCACAAATATTTCAGAAATCTACAAAGCATTTCGAATTTAATTCCAAAATTATCTAAGAATTCTCAAATACATGTGTGAGGTCTCTAATATTTATTGGCCCCAGTTGCATATTTGCGAGCAGACGCCTTTGATCGTGCTAGATCCTTGTTTAAGGATATGAATATTATGCAGTTTGGGTATCGCTATAAAAATTTTGGACTTGTTTTTTTCTATTTTTTAATTATTTTAGAGGAAATCGAACTCTAAACATATTCTGATTCTAACCTTTTATCATCTGTTCTCACCACTTCAATGGTAAGTGCCTTTCTTAGAATTCGGAAAAATAGTTGATGCCAATATATATCGGGCTGTGATATATTGGTTAGTGCGATTCATTTGTTGCACATATATACTTGACAACTGAGTTGGTGGTACCAGGCTATAAGGTGGTTTTATTCAAAAATACCACCTTGAAATGTCAGAAAAGCAATATTAATTAATTTATTGCAGACAGGACAACCTGGTGACGCTGCTCACAAGTTAGGACTACATACATAAAACTAATGAAAGATTGCTATATTTATTTAAGTTGGACAACCCTCCTAAATTCACTATATGCGTACCATGATGATGTTTCATTTCGGGTAGTTTTATTTTATCTTTATAATGCAGTTGCAACTTGCAGGGACACTTGTGTCTCGTTACCAACTAGTCAACGAGAAAGAGGGGGTGCATGAGTGCATCAAAGTGGATAAGTAAGGCAAAACTTGCATTAGGAGGCACCAACCCGCTAACCACCTTATCTACCTCTTTAAAACGAATATTGTTGTCGGTTATTGAATGATGAATTAAATTTCTTCTTTTGGTAAGAGGTTTAAAGAAAAAAATAATAATAACCAAGCATCAACGTTATATCACATATAATTCTACTAGATTAAAGATCACAATGCCCACCAAACTTCTTAATTTAAAGCTAAACCTAGCTAACTTAACCGCCGAAAACTTCTTGCAGTATATATTATTCTTGTTTTTGCTTCCCAGGTACTTTCTTTTCCGACCACAACGTGCTTTCAGAATCTAATTGGATATCATAGACTGCAAGTAACTAAAGCCGTGAAAATAATATTTTATAGGTCCTTTTAATTCAGTTAATAAAATTCACTTCCTTTCTGTTTTCTATAAGTTGTTACACTTTCCCCAACTATAGGCACCTTAATTAGAAAGAAAAGAACAAATATATATGGCGCCAAAATTTGCAGGTGCGCCAATGATTACGTTAGTCGTAGATATGAAGTGATCAAGACAATACAGGCAGTGATCCACGTTCATAGAAGAAGCAAATTATACCTTTTCCCATTTTGGAAAATCATTAACGATGATGTGCAAGTAAAGCTAATTAGTATTTTAGGAGAAAGACCAAAAACCAAAATGGAAAGTAGCACAGAAATTGTCTTAAGCATCCTTTATATAATGGGATTTACTTTTGCCAACTCCCAACGTACTCCTCAAGCATAAACTTGTCACTAAATTTCTCTCGTCCTGGTAAACATGGCTTTACGTTATCAAACCAATTCCAGCTCTTTTCCTCTTCTTCCTCCTCCTCGTGTCTAGCTCTTCAGCCACACCCGGCAAGCAAATCCGGGATCACAAATGTAAAAGGCTGGTGTTTTACTTCCATGACATTATTTAAAATGGAAAGAATGCCAAGAATTGCCGTGAAATTGAATTCGTAGCCAATTTGCTCAATCTATCAAATTAACCACACACAAGCCAATTGTCCTAAAAAAATCTAAGAAAGAGAGAATGAGAACCTGATTGTTGACGATTTGAGAGATTCAATGAGTTTCATCTACAATGTCAGCGAGTTCAGCTCACGGGGGTTGGAGTAGAGTCATGATCACTGAGCTGAGTGACCAAGAGCGAAGACGAGAGAGAGAGAGTGTGTGTGTGTGGTGTGTGTGCTTTGTCTGAGAACTTATGATATATTCTTTTTCTTTTTTGTTTTGTTATCTGAAATTTAAACTAAGTAGATATATTCAATAAATGTTGTTAATATAAGTATATAAAAATTCTATAGTATACAGGATACCATAGCATTTTTAAGAAAGTGTTATAATAAGTTAGTTTTTATAGCACTTTTCTAAAAAATGCTATGAATCAATGCTATAAAAAGCATTTTTTGTAGTAGTGCCTGCTTGGGCAAACAGAACCATATTGGGAGGACAAAACCATTTTGGTGACATGGTTGTGTTTGATGATCCCATTACCTTAGACAACAATCTGCACTCAACCCCAGTTGGTCGTGCGCAGGGCTTCTATTTCTACGACAAGAAAGATATATTCACCGCCTGGCTTGGCTTCTCCTTTGTATTTAACTCCACCAAGCACAGGGAAAGCATCAACTTTGCTGGGGCTGATCCATTGATGAACAAGACCAGAGATATTTCAGTGATTGGTGGTACCGGTGATTTCTTCATGGCTCAAGGGATAGCCACTTTGAAGACTGATTCATTTGAGGGAGAAGTGTACTTCCGGCTCCGCACAGATGTAAATCTGTATGAGTGTTGGTAACCAATTTGTTTATGGCTCGTCTTCAAAATGTAAGTTACTTGAATTTGAGTTTCTGAAACTCCACAATTCAGATTTCGATTTGTAACTTTACTTGAAGAAAAACCTATGTTGAATTTCAGTTTTTAAAATTCAACCATGCCATGATGCCAATAAGCCAATAACACATTCACAAGAAGTAGGATCAAAATAAGTCATCCACGTAACTTTTTTCATTTTTTTCCCAAAATAGGTAAAGTTATTCTTTTACAAGATTGATGAAAGGAAAATACCTCGCAATATTTACAACTGTCTTAAGAGAAAATTGAAAATCTTTGATCCCCTGAGGCATATGAAATAATACTCCTTTTCAGGGATGGAATGTACTGTGCTCCATTGAATGCAGCAGCCCGTAGTATATTTAAAGGTCCAAAATCAATGGAGTAAGCCTTCTGGAAACCATCCAGGATTGCCATCATCGTAACATTTGCCAATTTCCTCTCTGATTCATATTTCTTCAACAGCAATACCTGCATAAGATTAGAACTACATCCATCAAATGATTCAACCATCATCAGCAGAATGTAGTGTGACACAAAACCCGCTTTTCTGTACATCAAAACAAGCATTATCACATTCACACTTCAAAGAAAACGAACGTGAAGAAACTGGAACCCACTTGATCATTATTTGCATTTACAACTATGCATATCACTCAGGCGACGACATCTTCATTTTACTACTTGGATGTATTTGATTAAGTATCTAGCTTGTGATTTTGTAATACGTTGATCTCATGGTGCAATTTTTTACACGTTTCACAATTAAATGCTCCTGGTTTGTATTTATAATTTGAAAGTTTAACTAACAGATGTCCACATCTCCCTGATAACCATACAATGACTCACCACTCAGAGTTCAGATGAGTTTCAAAATACAGATCATACATCATGCATGTTATGTGGCAACAAATATCTATGAATTTTTATAAAAATAAATAAACAAATTAAGAAACTAGAAACAGAAACGGCAACAACTCAGAAAATCATCTACCTCAGCAATATCTGTTCCCACAGCAATACCCTCAGAAATGACTCTTGAAAGAGCAAATGCATCACCAAAACCCAAATTAACTCCTTGCCCAGCCAAAGGGTGAACAGTGTGTGCTGCATCACCAATTAGAACCACATGCTTTGACGCATAGTCATTGGCATGCATCAAAGACAATGGAAATACCATTCTTTCAGACGCCAACTTCACCACTTTCGGTGGAACTCTGAAGCACTCATCAGCAGATAAATTTGCGTCTGTTTTAAACAAAGAAAATATGCCTCCACTTCCCATGGTGCTTGATTTAGGATGAGGCCCAAATCCATAATCCAGAGCATAATTGACATCCTTCACAAAATCATCCTCAGTCATTGCTTTACGGTCAGTTGCTTCTTTTGGGTTCATAGTCCAAACAATATTACTGTAACTATCACCTATTGGCAAAAGTGCAATTGGCCCAGCAGGTAGAAACCGTTGCCATGCACATCGATTTTCTCCACTATGCTCTACATTACAAATGATTGCATTCTGTGAGTAATTCCATCCAGTTGTCTTAAATCCTGCTAACTCCCTAACACGTGACTTGGAGCCATCAGCTCCAACCTGCAACAAGCACTATGTGACTTGATGCCAATCAATAACTTAAGGATGAGATATGTTATTTACTGAAACTATCCCATTGTTATATAGATCTTTCTGTCATTCTATTATCTATCAAAGGGGATACAACTTCTTCAATTGAAATGAAAATTACCACCAACTTTGCATATAGACTGTTGCCATCACTTAGATCCAGCTTTGCTGAATTTCTCCTCTCATTCAACCCAGATGATATACTGTCCACCCCCGTGGATAAATTGCTTGGATTTAAAGTCATTGAAGACAATCTGGAAGGATAGATAGTCTTCTGGAAATCTGTATTCTGTTAAAGCTTAAACTTCTTAGATGTAGAAAGTATTAAGACTTGTATGCAATAAAAAGCACACATACAAATTAGCAAAAACACCAGAGAATGTGGTTTAAAGAAATTTTTCATCAGGAAAGAATGTAAAGAAAACATATTTACAGGGAAGGGATCAATAATAATAAACACAAGGCCACAGCCACCAAAAATAGGGGATAAAACATCAATCAGGACTAAAAAACTACGCAACTGATTACATGTTTTATTTGTGATAAAATAAAAAATCTAATAATTCAGCTTTGCTAATACCTGCATACATGACAAAAGAGAACTGTGCAGTACTTTATTCTCCACTACACACCTGATCATAAGTCAAAATCAGCATCTTATCCTACGAGTAATAGATGAATTACAAAATTAAATTCGCCTAACTTCTTACCCCAGAGCTTCTTTATGTACATCTCTTGCATTGTATCTTGTATACCCTAAGCCAGTATAGTCCCAAACCTAAAAAAGATCATAAAAGAACATATAAGTCTTTCACTAAATTTAATTTCAGCACATCATCAATCATATTGAATGTGAAATTAGGGCTGTTAAGCACCATAGAGTCAAAATAAATAAAAACCTGGATAACAGAGTGGGACAAAAATATGAGCCCAATCTAAAAGTAGATGAAAATAAATGGTGAAAACTACACATATTCCTAATCCCGTAGAGCCAAGGCACCAGGAAGGGGAGGTGTCAGTGCACAAGTTGCATAATAGGCCATTGATAATTGATAAAAAAAGAAAAACAAAAAGGAAAGTTTAGAACAAAATCAAATAAGCATCAATAATCCAGTCAAGCTTGTTAATAATAAGGAGCCTCATGGATGGTCAAGTTGTATTATTCCAACTTCTGAGAATGCACTCATCTGCACCATCACTTTATGTTGTCCATTATTCCATGTCAATGTTCACATATAGCAATTTGAATGTGACTAAAACATACATGTCCTAGATCGTCTAGGTAGAACTATCAATACTTCATTCTTCAACATTGAAAGAAATGTATGTTTAATGAAGAAGAATAAACAGAAACTAAATGGACAGCTGAACAATTTGGTATGCATTCTAATGCTCTCAGATCATGACTTTTCAGTAGTTAATGGTTTAGCAATTTGAATCAGATTTCAGCAAACACAAAAAGTCAATAGACAAAAAAAACACAACGTGAATAAAGTGCCACAAAAAAAAAGGAAAAAGGAAATTCAGTCACCTGCATTTGATCAAAATATGCATGTCGGTGCTGTTCAACATATTCCCAAGCGCCAATATCTGCAAAGTGCAACTGTTGTTATTGAAAGTCCAGAACAAGTTTAACATTAGTTTGTGACTGCCTAAGAGATAAGTTGCACTTCTGGCATGGTTACAATCAAAATAGACAACCATGTCAGTTACATCCTATAAACTCCCTAATACAAGGAAACCAGATTTGCAAAAGCAAATATGATTTGAGCTCTCTTAACCACTATGGCCAGTGGAAAACATGAGAAACTGACGTTGGTACAAGATATAATGAAGAATCACAAATACGCCAATTTCAATACCTTTGAAGAGAGAGATAGTTGCAGGTGTTACTGTACTGACCCTTGGATCAGGTGGGTCTTCTTTCTTGATGCAGATTCCATTGCTTAATGCAGGATTGCTATCAATGATGGCGACTTTCAAGTGCTTTGTCAATGGCATTCTTGCTGCAAAGACGATAGATGGAAAATTTTAGTATGTCAGTGAATAAATGTTCTACATAGCAAACTAATTCAACACAAAACTTCTATTCTAAAAATGGGTTTATTTAATACACACTACACGTATTTTGAAAGAAAAATATACTGCACAGATTTAGTTTGAGAAACAACATGCAGAACACAAAAATCAAATTAAAGTAATACTGAATGATCTAGATGACAATGTGTCACGGTATGCCTTACAGTGCTTCACCTAATCATTTTTTCCCAGTCAAAAAGTTACTCATCTAACAGTTGTCAGTATACGAATCCACATCAGATCAATCATACTAACCTGAAGCAACAGATAAACACAATTCTAGTTAATGCAAATCAGAAATATAACTAACTATTCAACTCAGCTCGAAGGCTTCTAATCTAAAACCACATAGAGGGCAATGATGCTCGGTGAAAAACTTAATACTCAAGAAGTTGTGAGATTGGATTAATAATTTCAATTAGATTTGGTAAAACAACTTGTCCTCCAAATATCAACACAATAATGAACATACGGTCTAAATAACAAAGGTAACTATTACAAAAACAAAACACTACCTACCCAAGGAACAAGCAAAGGCCATGCCAACCATGCCTCCTCCGACAACAGCAATGTCATACTGGTGGATTTTATTCGAAAAATTCTGCTCCCCCACACGATCCTGGGATTTAAAAACGAATCATCAAATCCAACCATGAAAGAATATTACTATTCTTGCAAGTACTTTACTGGGAAAATATAAAGTGGGAAAAAATACTCATTTTTAGTTCAATAAAGCAAATAGTTAAAAACCCATATAATAAACTATGAGTACAAATAAGGTGAGGGGTATAGATAGCATATATATGTGTGAAGACTGAAGAGCGTTTACATTGCTGGGTTGGGCACTACTGGAACTAAAAACTGTAGCAGCCGCATCAGTACAGAAAGCCTTTTGTGGAAATTTCCATCTGTAGATACTCCCAGCGAGATTTCTTCTGATGATCAAGCTGTTAACAGCAGATAATCACATTAGCCTAAACCACAGCATGCGCGTGTGATATTATCAATTAGTAATCATGAAATAAATTCATATGAAGCAAATTAATTCTTGATTTTCAATTCAATTAGAGAGAGAGATTATTTAGAAGTTTTCGAACTTTCATGCAAGGCCTAATAATCGTATATCAGCAAGAACAAAAGGAAAAGGCATAAATTTTGAAAACAAACAGAGGCTAGAGCACATGATTGAGACTCAGAGATTTTCTAATTGAAATCAAAGAGTTTGATTAGAGGTAGTGCGAGTGCCAAATGCGTACCTGTTCATTTTCGAATTGCAACGAGCTCACTGGTTCAGACTTCACAGAGAGAGAGAGAGAGAGAGAGAGAGAGAGAGAGAGAGAGACTGAAGAGAAAGGGTTTGTTGCTTTCTTCGTGCTTACGAGCTGTCGTATAATGCAGCGTCGATTGGAATAGAACCGACATGTCTTTTGGAGTCAATTTATAATTTCATTAAAATGACCCGGGAAAATTGCAATTTTCACAAAGAAGATAAAACGGTAAAGTTGTCTTGGCGCTTTAGACACCCTCCTCCCATTGCTTATCTGCTGCCACTCTCATAGACTCTCACTGTTTCCAAGCCCAACAACCAAAAGCTTTCACAGAGAGAGAGAGAGAGAGAGTGAGTGACAGAATGCGAGGCTCAACGCTCTCAGAGAGCGTTTTGGGGGCGCATTCACTACCTTCACCGTTTGCTAAACCTCCCAAACCATTATGTTCTTCCTGTTATCTGCTTTCTTTCAAATTACGCTCTAAGAAGCTCACTTCCAAGCTTTCTCTTCCAAACCCAAGTTTCATTTCCTCGAGGTGACTATTTCATGAACTCCCATCTCAATTTTTTTATTTGAATTATTAAGAGGAGTTCATGGGTTTAAAAAATAATGTCTTTGTTCTATTCCTTCTGTTGCTCTTAAATTTTAGCATAGAAAGAGAATTCTGAGACTTTAAAAAGAACTTTTCTTGGGTTCATTTTCTTTTTTCTTTATTTACTATAAGGATTTCAGACGAAAATTTGGTTGGAAAGAATGGTAATTCCTTTGTGCTTTTGTTGACTTCCTTTTTTTTCTTTTTTGGTATGAGAAAGTGGAAATGTGATAGTTAAAATGTCCAAGTAGCTCGGAAAAATGTTGGGGAAAGATTTTATAGGGACTAAATTGCTGATATGGTAGTCAACTAGTCATGTGACTTTGTATTTGTTTGTGGTACAAGTTATGCAGCTACAATTGAATTTGCATTTGTCAATAAAACTTAAAAGAGTATGGATTAGAAAGAAGCACCTGAATTGCAGACTGAAGGCAGGATTCTTGTGTTTCAGGTATTCAAGTAAGTGGAATGCAAACACATGTGAGGAATGGTTTGGACGTCTTTTACAAACTCCTGAAAATTTAGGCCTTGTAATGGATCTTTTTCTCATTTATTTATTTTTTTTTAAAGGCCTTTTTTTTTTTTTTTAATGTTCGTTGAGGTGTAAACTTTTTGTAGAAATTACAAAAGGTATGCTGCATCAATTGGAAATGTTAATTTTGACGCAGGAGTTACACTACCTTAATTACAAGAAAAGCAGCGTGACCGCGGAACCAGTTCATATTTTGGATGATTGTGTTGCCTTAGATAAAGCACTTACAAAGGAAAACTTACAAACGGCTTGTCACATGGATAAAGGGATCCTCACTTCTCATAATTCATTCGCTCATTTTTGGAAGGCTATGCTTTTGTTTGGATTTCTAACATTTCAGGGCTCTCAACCAGCAATTGCTGTTTCTGATCTTGCTAGCGGGTGGCAGTCAATTCCTTTGGTGGGCGACCTTGGTGATATTAGCACAGGTTTTGCTTCAGTTAGGAAAATCTCCCTCTAACTTCTGTAACCTGGCATTTTATTGTTGTAAGTGAAGCCTGAATTCTAGTTGGCACAACGTGTTAAATTAGAGATCATGGTTTTCTGTTAAGATAACTTAATCACATGTCAGTGCCCTTGAGCTTTTAAATTTATGATAATATCTAGGATACACATTTTCCTTCTTTTTTTCTTTTCTACCAAAATCTGTATAACCATTCCATAACATGCACCTCTGACAACTGAATATATTGTTGCATTGCTTTCTGTTGCAGGCATTTTTGCTGATTTTTTTCTCAGAACTAGGGGACAAGACCTTCTTTATTGCGGTAAGAGTAAAACAATCCATACTCCAACAGTACTTCAACACCAAGCTTTTATAAATAGTAATGTATGAACAGGGTGAAGTTATGCATATATGCTTGTCCATGTGCATCTAAGTACATTGTCTGTTTGCCACTTGCATACACTTTTTACCATGAGGATTAGAAACAGTTTATTAATGAAAACAATTTGTCCGTACAGATCCTACCTCTCAACTGACTTATTGTATGTTTCCCCAGTCAAATGAAAAAGGTAAAAGTAGAGGAGAGAGATACTAGTGACTTAAGGACCAAGGACCAACCTAACTCCACCAAAATTCTCATAGTTTGATATGTTCTTCTCTAAGATTATATTTTTCCTTTGTAATTAACATATATATATATAAGTTTTTTAGCATTGAACACTCATAATTTTGACTTTTTATGTTTTCTGCAGGCACTTTTAGCAGCTAGAAATTCTGCTTCTGTTGTCTTTCTTGGGACCTTTAGTGCACTCGCGTATGTTATTCTGTTTGTGCATGGTGATACAAATTCTTTTTGCATGATCAACTTCCCTTTTGTGTTGACATAACTAAACAGTATGTACAATATATTACATTAAGTTACTAGATGCTAAGACAAATGGGGCAGCCAGTATAAGTAAATATGGGAAACCAACCTCTACCAGTCTGCCTTGGCAAACAGTGTGTGAGCATGGTAAAATGTAACTTTTTTCATACATATAGAATCCCACATGGCAAGGTGATACCTGTCATTTTGTCAAAGCTGATAGCAGTGCATAGCATTCCAAGTCTCGTCAATCCAGTAATTGGGTTTTGGGCCAAACATATTCTCTTACGGCCATGGTAATCATGAAGTTTGTAGGGCCATTGTAGCATACACACACACATGCCATAAAATTGATTTATATTTTAAGGAACTATTGATTGTGCAGTTGCACTAAATCCTTATGGTTTACTTACAGGGCAATGACAATCATATCTGTTGGTCTTGGACGAACTTTTCACTATGTCGATGAAATCCTACCGTTCAGGTATTTGAGATTTGCATTTTAGTAGGGATCTTGGAAATTTCCAATTATATTGATCAAATCCATATCGAGTAATCTTTTTACTTGTTGTTCTTTATAAAGCCTATTAAATCTACCAAACATAGCTTAAATGGCTTCACATGGTAAATTAACTATGTAACAACAGTAATACATCTTCTCTGATAATCTAGAGAAGCTGAGCAGATGAGATTTCTAAGATTGGTGGAAATAATTTGTGGCAGACAATTGCCCAAATGTTACTCAGAAAATTCTGCTTTTGTTCCTTTTTGTTAGTGGGTATTCATAAAATTATTGGGCTCTTGAGGATCCTAATCTTCCTGTCTAGTAAAAATCACTTGGATCTATCTAATTTGTATTTCATAATGATATTGTAATTTTTTGTGTACCACTCTGATATGATCTTTTGATCACAGGTTTGGTGAGACTGATTTACCTATTGATGATATTGCTGCAGTTTTCCTTTTGGTAATTTTATCTTTTAATTTAAACTAGAATAATAGAACTGCAAGGCTTGCTCTTAAACATCCATTACCCCCTTTTTAGTGAAATGGCAAAACCATCTACACTAGAAACTCTGTTCCAGAAGAACTATTAAATTTAAATAATTTCAGGTTTATTTTGGGGTTTCAACCTTGCGTGATGCTACCTCAAGTACGGAGAAATCAGAAGGTGAACAAAGGGAGGTAATACTGCATAGTTTGTTCAGAGTCCAGACGCAAACTGCAATGGATATGTCAAGACTTCCTTTGTAAGAATTAATCTAACTGTCATGCATGCATTCTGAATCAGGCAGAGCTAGCTGTTTCAAAATTTTCAGGCAATGGTGCTGGAATACTGGCTGCTGCTAACACCGTCATTAGCACTTTCCTCTTAGTTTTTGTTGCTGAATGGGGAGACAAATCATTTTTCTCTACAATAGGTTAGTTGCAACAGTCAAGATGATAAATTATCAGATTTTATTGATACTTGGTTGTGAAGTTACTTTTACATTTAAGAAAACATCCTTTCTTGCTGTATGTTCCTAAGTTTGGTGATAGTTCTACCCTTAATGGATGATCACATTTAGGTTCTCCTTTTCTTTTAGCCTAGAGAGAGTAACAGGTGGGGTGTTGACATTTGACAAAAGAGCTTGTTTATAACAACAATGGAGCTCGCATTTTGCATTGAGAATGACTAATGTGTTGATTAGTTGTCCAATTTTCTATTCTTTTATATGGCAATTTTTCATTTAGTCAATGAAAGAACAAATAACTCATTGCAGAATTTAAAAGTCAAGAACTAGACAAGACAAGGGAATCAAATTTCATATCCTAAAATGAATGTACAAAAAATAAGAAATTAATTTTTTTGGTTATAGGAAAATGAAGTGAAGTCATCTTAAATGTGATTTGTTATTGATTATAGTATTTTTTTTTTCTGGTCTATTTAACAGTTCATCACACTTATTGTATAATCACGCTTAGATTTCATGTTTCAAAGTTTGAAGTCAGTTCTACCCCTAATGGATGATCACACACATTTTCCTTTTTTTTTCCTTTTTTTTTTTTTTTTTNNTTTTTTTTTTTTTTTTGCCTAGAGAGAGTAAAAGTAAGGATATTGAAATTAAAGAACTTGTTTGAATAACAACAATGGAGCTAGCATTTTGCAGTGAGAATGGTTAATATGTCGATTCATGCCCAACTACCAGTGCATTTGAAAAAAGTATTTTATCATTTAATCAATAAAATAACAAAAGAAATTAACTCATTGCAACATGTAAAAGTCAAGTACTAGACAAGATAATGAAAGTGTCAAATTTCATATCATCAAATGGACGTACAAAAAATAAGGGATGAATAGGTTTGTTTATAGGAAAATGAAAAAGAATTCATCTGAAATATGAGGTGTTGTTGATTATTTATTTGAATTATTTTATATTTTAATGTCTGTTCTATTTAACAGCTCATAAAACTGCTTTAAAATGTTATATTGAGATGGTCAAAAAGTCTGGATCAATGTTCAGAATTATTTAATCCACTTACCTCTGAGTTTGTATAGAGCCAACTATACATAGGCACATGGGTCCCACTGTTGTCTAGATGCATTCCTCCTTTTATAATATTTAGTATTTACCTTAATAAGACAATATTTTGCTTCATATGCAGCACTTGCTGCAGCCTCTTCACCCCTTGGGGTCATCGGGGGAGCACTAGCTGGCCACAGTGTTGCGACTTTGGTAATTTTTCTTATATTGTAAAAGAATTTAATCCAGGTTTTGCTACATCAGCCACAAAATGAGAATTTATTTATGGATTAGAACTCTCTTGGCTTTTTGAAGGTGTTCTTTGAATTAGTAGTTAGCTACAGATTAGCCAGCAAGGTTTGAAGACCAACCATATGCAGTTTATAGCAACTTGAGTCACATCAATTTTTGTCCCTTTTAAATTAGATTAACTTTTCCTCTTTTTTATCTATGTAATATAAAAGTGGCCTAAGCTATTTGTCCCTTTCTCTTTTCCTTTCCTTTTTTCTTTGGTGTGCAGCTGGCTGTTTTGGGAGGTTCTTTACTAGGCACATTCTTATCAGAGAAGGTAATTTAACCTTTTAACCTTTCACTGAAGTTGATTTTACGAAGCAGAACCGTCATGTGTGTAATTATCTGGAGTTTTTGCACTGGACACATCATTTCAATTGGAAATTTTTTTTAACCTTTTTGTCGAATGCGAATGACATTATTTTGTCGCTTTTATTTGACAACTTGTTAATTGTTTTGGCACAAGTGTGAAACATAAAACTTCATATTGCTAGCACTAAAAGTAGAAGACATGACTAAAGATTGTCCTGAATTGGCACAGAATTTTCCTCAACCTACTTAGCTTACAAAGTTGTTTCAAAACTTGTTATTGTCAGCTTTTTGACTTAATGCAATGAAGGATTGGTTTAAACTATTTGGAATACAGCCAGTGGAATTTCTTTTTTAGACAAATCTGTAGACTAAGAATATAAGTATCAAAATTATGTAGCAACCATATGGGTCAACAGCATCCTACTCTACATGCTTTTGAAAAAGGTCCTTTAGTTGGTCTAGCACGTTCATCTGCCTGGTCACTTGATTCAATTTTATGCCTCTCAGGTTGAACTACTAGCAGTCGGCCTGTATCAGTTAAGAAGGAATTTTCTTATCTTACCCTTTGAACCCCACTGCCAACTATTCTTTTTCTGTTGTATCGTAATGTCCAAAGCATAAGATTGCTCTTGGAAATGACTTGCACCCTAAGGCATTTCTTACTTAGATATATTATATAAACACTCAGAAATGGAATTATATATAGTCATTTTCTGTTTTCTTTCTGCAGGCTATTGCCTACGTGGGAGGTGTTCTTTTTCTTGTCTTTGCTGCTGTAACATTGATTGAGATAGTGAGTTAAAAGGTAAAAGGATTCCCACATTTTATTTTTTCAATTGTTCAGAAATCAGAAGTACATTGCTCTGAACTTATTCAAACTGGTTTTACCTTTTTCCTCGCATGAGCAGGAACAAACATGTTACTACATAGATTTTTTGTGTGATTGTAATCATTGCCATACAGACTTTGATTCTTTGGTTGCCTGTGATTTGTGCCTTGGCCTTTTCATGTTGAAATTCAATTTGCGAAACATTTCTCTTTTGGGTGGGGTAATGAGAATTTCTTACAAGGGGGGTCTAATATTTCCTTAATAATTGATCACGTGACTAGTATGTTGTTGAGAGAAAGGTCCACATTGGAAAGATATAGCCTTATTGAAGCTTTAATTTTCTTCGTACAAAATGTCTTTGCACAATAATTAATCACGTGACTAGTAGTGGGTGTAAGAGTTGGAAAGTGAGGAGTTGTAAAAATTGAAGATAGACAAAGTGTACACGTATGAGGGATAGCTGAGGGGGGATAAAGAAGTGGCAAAATGCAATGAACGTGGCACAGTGTAGCCCATCAGTAGAACCTTTCACGGAGAATCAAAACTCATAAAGTCCTGAAAGGATGATTGTGGAATGTTGCCTCTCCCCCCCCCCCCCCCCCCCCCNCCCCCCCCCCCCCCTACTTTTTCCATGACCCTTCCTTTCCACTTTGGCTCCGTACTCTGCTGTGCTCATCTCTCTGTCAAATGCTCCACTTTCTTCCTTTGTTGGTCATACAAATATATTATTGGGACCCTTTTCTGTTTGTTGTAATTAATAATGATGTTAATTAATTGGCCAAAAAACATCATTGTTAAATAATTGCTTGAATCACACCCTTTTTTTTAATGTTTCTAAATATAAAAAATCTTTTAGATGCTCTCTAACTAGCCTTTGTTGAAGTTTGTAGAAATCTAGCATGTTTTGAACTATATCAAGGTTGTGTCATAGTTTGCAATGGAATGAGATGAGATGAGATCTCACATGGTGGAAGGAATAGAATCTTAAACTTAATCTAATCATAACTCATTATCTCACCATTTCGCATTTCAAATCCAAATGAAATCAGTTGGTTTTCTAAATTTTTTGAAAAAAAAGTTATTTTCTAATGTGTCCATGGAAAAAGAAATTAAGCCTTAATTTTTTTTTAATTGTGGATCTCCCATACAATCCAACTTTAAGTTGCTTATAGATGAACATAAGTTTACATTTGCAATTTTTGATCAAATTACATACGAAAATTGAAAATTTTCTAAGTAGGATGAAAGTTGCAGAAATTTTGCAAAATGTGAGAGATTGATCGCTTAGCATTAGAATGCTTATGAGCATTTAAACCCTATCTCGCATTTTGCAAAAAATTCTTAAAATTCCTTTTACATTAGGGAAGGAAATGCTCTACAAAATTATATGATGTCTTTTTTTTTTTTTGGCCAAGAAAAGTATATGATGTCTTAATTAAGCACTTTTTGGTAATTTTGCACGTAAGTAACTATCTCATTATTTCATTGAAATAATGACAGTATTAATGCTCATGCACCCACCCCATGATATATATGATGCATGCACATGAGTACTGCTTCAACTTCACATACCGATGCCAAAACTTTAGCACTAATTATAGTATAAAATAATAAAAATGTTTCTATGTTTCTTTACCTTTGCTATGATTCTATGAATGAGTGATCGATT
>QANT01004664.1:0-15766 GCA_003254885.1 Purshia tridentata | reverse complement strand
TGATTTTGCGATTAATTTGAAAATCTCTAAAACCCCCAACTAATACCTCTTTTTTGTTCTAAAGTTAAGAATAAGAAAAGGCTTTCACATGTTTTGGATGGTTAATCTAGAGTGAAGGACCATTATGCCCTCACTAATAGGCCACATGTTGGTCATGTACTGGAATTTGACAAAATTTAGAAGAAAATAGACGGAATGGACGAACAAAGGAAACGTTGAATAGAAAGTGGTTTAAAATGATACAAAAAAAATCGTGGACCAACTTGGAACAAAGTTCAAAATAAGTGGACCAAATGTTCATTTTCCTCTAACGTTTACCAACGAAAAAATAAAAACAAAAAAACAAAAAACCCATAGAAAACCAGACGAATGAAAATCTGACACTCAATCACGTTGATCCTGCACAAGCTAAAATGGCAAGGCTTATCTGCTGCTGTCATGCTGATGCGGCATCCTGATTAAATTAACATTAAAACGGCTTTATCTGCAAAGCCATATAGCCAATCACCTTTACGCAGCGACGCAGAGCATTACTATCCAACAATTACTTCCAAATGATTGTTAGCATTTTAGAGCTCTCGTACGGACAGCTTAACAAAGATGATCTGTAGGCAGATCTGGCACAACCGGGCTTGGCTCTCCGGCCGCCGGTGGCTTTCTCTGAACACTTCTCCACGCTCATCGCCGGCGAAGGCGCACTCCGACCACAACTCTCCATTTCGAGTGTTCTCTACCGCCGCTTCGACGACGTTTCACTTCGCCGATAACATATCCAATGTAAGTCTCTCTCAGTTATGATTGGTCAAAAAATCCAAATAGCTTAAATTCGCATATAATTAAGGTTCTTTATTAGTATATTTATAGGTAAATTTGTTAAATTCATTATTATATACATTTTTGCAATTTTTGTAGTGTAGCATTGGGTATAGTGTGAAGAGGTTCTGGTTTTCGAGTCAGGCATTGACTGATGTTACAGCAGGTGGTAATGGTTTAGTGGATGTGCCATTGGCTCAAACTGGCGAAGGCATTGCTGAATGTGAGCTTCTCAAATGGTTTGTTCAAGAGGTCAGTGTTTGGTGGCTGCTACTTTGGAAGAGAAGACTTTAGAAATAGAGTTTTTTTAACTTTGTGGTTTTTTTTTTTGGCAGGGAGATCCAGTTGAAGAGTTTCAACCACTTTGTGAAGTTCAAAGTGACAAAGCAACCATTGAAATAACAAGCCGTTATCAAGGGAAAGTTGCCGAAATTCTCTACGTTCCTGGTGACATTGTGAAGGTGAGAATTATATAGAAAAAGTAGAGGAATGTGTTGAAGATGTTATATGTCTTTGTGTTTATATACAAGAATGTATGTGTTACTATCTGGTCCACATTCTAATAGCTTAAAATTTGAATGACATCATAGCAAATCTCTGTTGTAGATTAGCTCATTTAGCTTTAATTCCTTATGTGACACTTATTTATGATTTAGAGTTTAAATGAAATCTTAGGTTGGAGAAATCCTTTTAAAGATGGCCGTAGAGGAATCTCAGGTTCCAAAGCAGATTTGCGAGAGTTTGGAAAGCACAAAGTCACTAGATTCTGAACTGAACACACATAAAATAGGTGGAGTTTTATCTACACCTCCTGTGCGAAACCTTGCAAAGCAATATGATATAGATATAAATGAAGTCAATGGGACTGGTAGAGATGGGAGGGTATTAAAAGAAGATGTCCTTAAATATGCTGCCCAGAAGGGAATCATTGAAGATCCATCTGTCTCCTCGAGTGCTGTTAATATTTTGGGAGTAGAGAGTTATTCACATGCACCAGCTGAAGCTGGATGGAAATATGATGATGAGACAGTTACCCTGAGGTAATATAGTATGCAAATATGGAATGGGAATGCCTCCTTTCATTCATTTGTATATATGATCCATGGCTAGTTACTTATACTCTGTTCCTTCAGGGGATTCCAGCGAAAAATGGTTAAATCAATGAGTATGGCTGCAAAAGTTCCACATTTTCATTATGTTGAGGAAATAAATTGTGGCGCACTTGTTGAACTGAAAGAGTCTTTCCAAAGTAATAACTCCGAGTCAAATGTGAAGCACACTTTCCTTCCATCATTGATAAAGACACTTTCAAAAGCAATGAGCAAATACCCGTTAATGAATAGTTGCTTCGATGAAGAGTCACTTGAGGTCATCCTTAAAGGTTTGTACGTTAATTTATGCTTATTTCATAGCAATTATCATCTATTGGATGCAGCCATGTTCTAGTTGAGCTTATCTTTTTGTTTGACGTGGAGAACATGTAAGTGTTGATGTTTTCTTTCTGAAGTGGACATTTGGACTTAACTGTTGAAAATTGTTATAGGTTCCCACAATATCGGAATTGCCATGGCTACTCCATATGGTCTAGTTGTGCCAATCATTAAGAATGTTCAGTCCCTTTCCATTTTGGAGGTTAGTTCTATATGATTCCTCAACCGTAATTATATTATCTGGCAGAATAGTGGTGGATGTGCTTTAATTAATTATATGTTCCACACATGCAGATAACAAAGGAACTTTCACGGTTGCAACAACTGGCATTGGAAAACAAGCTCAGGCCTGAAGATATATCTGGAGGCACAATAACTTTAAGTAATATTGGAGCAATTGGAGGGAAGTATGGTTCACCTCTTCTCAACTTGCCTGAGGTTGCCATTATTGCAATTGGGCGAATTCAGAAGGTTCCACAATTTGCAGATGATGGAAATGTATACCCTGTGCCAGTGATGACGGTGAGCGTTAAGTTTTTCTATTAATTGAAAAAGTTAAATTTACAGACAACTTCCAAACAAATCCCATACAGTGTGTGCTGCGTGCATAGGATTGTTGATCTGACTGATAATGCATTCAATACATGAGGATTCTTATGTTTTCTCAGATGCTGTGATGTAAAAGTTTGCCTGTCTATGTATAATATATTTTTCTTCCCAGGTTAACATAGGCGCGGATCATAGGGTGTTGGATGGAGCAACTGTTGCCAGGTTCTGCAACGAGTGGAAACAATTTATAGAGAATCCAGAGCTGCTCATGTTGCATATGAGATAGACGACTGGCCATGTTGCTTGAAAATGTACACTTCTAAACTGGCTAAAACTTGTGTTACTGAGCAGCTGGAGTTGAAACCAAGATGTATACTAGTGCCTCTGCATAGTTCACTGCTATTTACAGGCAAGAAGGCCGGCTCAAGA
This sequence comes from Purshia tridentata, assembly GCA_003254885.1. NCBI lineage: Eukaryota > Viridiplantae > Streptophyta > Magnoliopsida > Rosales > Rosaceae > Purshia > Purshia tridentata. The sequence continues at coordinate 12,545 of QANT01004664.1, read as the reverse complement.
GAAGTCATGGCTGTAGGGCAAAAATTCAGAAGTTGACCCTTTATATTGGAACCGAAAATTTTATAAATGATACACTAGTATCATACTCATGTACACTTAATTATTCTGTCATAATTAGTTTTATTTAACTACCACCGAAAATGGGGTTAATATAATGAGTTTTGCTTAACTATCAAGGGGTTAATGTAATAAGTTTTACTCTACTATCACCAAAAATGGGGTTAATGAATTAACCCCATTTATTTTCTAACATAACCTTCAAATATGATTTTAAAAAGAAAAGAATTGCTTGAAAATTATGAGTAAATGGCTTCATTTAAAAGAACTCCCGGACAAAAGGTTTAGGAATTGCCGCGCCACTAAATAAACCGTTTTCAACCGTCACAAACCGCTCAAAGAAATCGAACGCACAAAATGCGTTGGAATGACTTCCCGTTGAAAACAGATCGTTACCTTCACAAACACAAGCTTGTGTTCCTCTGCAGAGCCCAAATTACTTGGTTTTCCCTTATGGCAGTCAAAATGAACTTGCACATACTCAGTTCAGTACTACTGGCTCTTACTTTTGGCTCCAAGCTTTCAAATTCAGGTACTCGCAGACTTTTCTCCTTTCGTTTAGGCACAAGAATACAACATTCCTTTAGCCGTCTTTATTGGAATTTGTTTCAGCCGGAGCAGCGATGCCCGAGTTCGCTTTCAGTTGGATGGATGATAAAGACACATTCCGAGCCGGGGAGGTTGCCACCATAAGGATTAGAGCACTGAATAACTTTGACAAGCTTGACAGGAATGCGTTCAAACCCACTCTTACAGTGAATGGAAAGATTGGGAATAGCTCTTTTGCATCTGGGGTTCTTTCGGATTTTGAAGGGGACCCCACTAGTTGGAAACTTTTCTTTACCACGATTACTGCAGGGTTATTTAACGTAATGATCAACGAGGACCGCTACAAAGTGTTTGATTCTTCCCTGCATTTCCAAGTTCATCCAGGTTTTTAGTTTGTTTAACTTAACTGTAAGTGTTCTGTGATATCAGCAACATATGTGTTTAATTCAATTGCTTGTACCTGTTTTTGATCGAAGGACAAATATACCCATCTGTCTGTGTTGCTTCATGGATGGGTTTGGTTAATGAATTTGAAGCGGGGATTAAAGCTAGAGTACTGATACTTCCAAGGGATGCATTTGGGAATAATGTCAATGAAACCAGTGAAGATCCAATGTTGCATAATTTTACAGTGTCTGCATTCTATGCAAATGGTTCCATAGCAAGCATGCCGGATATCACCCATTTGGGTTGGACTGAATTTGGTTATATCATCATGGAGTTCATCGTGGTGAAAGCTGGAGACCTCTTGTTGTATGTGGAAGGTGGTAACTGGACCTTGAATGACTCTCCACTACCATTTAAGGTGAACCCAGGTGGTGTATCATGGCAATAATTAAAAGTTTATATTGTATGTTGAGACACTGTACATATAAACTATAAAGATGTAGATTTTCTAAAATTTGTGATTCAAGCAGTTCTATTTACGTTTATAATGGCAAATTGGCAATGATGAAGCCCATTTGAGTGCAGTATAGATTGATCGATTATGTGATATTTCACAGATGCTTTCTTCTTGGCTTTCCAATTGTTGGAATTGTAATTTCCATAAGGCTTAAAATATACAATGCTTAGTTGTTACTTCTTTACTTGCTTTTAAGGCTATTTTCCTATGTAGATTTATTGTAATTAGTTTATTAATATCATTAGTATTTTTTGTTTGTGATTAAATGTTCACTGGCCTATCGCAGGACCTCTTGAAGTTTCCAATTGTGTGGTCAAGTGGAATTTTGAACCAAATGCATGGCAATTATATTCCAAGATGGAAATCTTTATACATCAGCAAGATCAATATGGGAACCTTGTTCCAGGACTGTATGTATTTGACGCTGAAGTTGTTGAGAAAGAGACAAATTTGACTATTCCTGTTGCAGATTTGCACTTTGAAGAAGTCACGGCTGGAATTCAGTTGTTTTCCTTCAGCAATCTGGAACCAGGGAACTTCTTGCTCACTATATCCGATTTGAATCATAATAAAAGTATCTCTAATATGCCATATGCTTATACTGTCTTTGTTGGTGCGTGTCATTCAGGTGTTAAATTTTGTTATTAACCAATTGGTGTTACTGCTTACACTTCCGTACACATGACTCTAATGTTTACATTTGAATAGGTTATTGCAATGGGACAAACAGTGTGGTTAATGGATCTGGTTTAAATAGTTCTACTGCTGGAGAAATAGCAGAGTTCTCAGTTTATTTGAATGATGCTTATCAATATCCCTCTCCCGTTGAAATAGAAAGGGTTGAAGTACAAATTGTAAGGGAAATTGACTCCTATCATGTGCAGTCAAGCATATATCCCATGCAGATCATCAATGGTATATGCAAGCTAACAACTATTGAGTTGTTTCATTTGATAAAGATATTTGTTATAGTTTTACCAGAGTTTGTATCTCTAAGTTAGGGAGTGGATCTGCTCGGGGAATACAATATGGTGCAACCAGCCAGATAGAAATTGCTCCTTCACCATCTACAATTTCGGTCAATTCTGTAAGAAGTGTGTGTAGTTTGATACATACACAGATACACATACACATACACATATTATTTCTTTAAGCACTTAGATATCTAATTTTAATGATACACTGTTTCTGAATTTAGTCTGTTGGGAGCTTCAGCACTCTGGCAACTGCTTTCAATGTGGCTTATACACCTGACAAGAGTGGAATTTATAAAATTCATGTATTTTGTGGAAATATTCTACTGAATGGTATTCACTCAATTACAATGGAAGTAAGAGCAGGTATACTTCATTTAACATTTTCTGTTTAGTTTTCTCTCTCTCTCTCTCTCTCTCTCTCTCTCTCTCCCCCTCTCTAATAGTTTTCATGACAGTCCTGTTAAGGAATTTCCTATGAAAAACTGAAAATGAACCGACCTAACAAATATGCATAACTTGAGCTGGAATTTTACCTCACGAATAGACTTTAGATTTAGACTGACTTATTCAACTTAACTTACCAATATATATCAGGTGGCTTTGTTTTACTGCTTAGTTTCAGTTGAACTAAATTATATTTGACCATGAGGAGTTTGTCACGTGTTATTCATCATTGTTGTAAATGGTGCGTGCATGAATTATTACACTATTGTAGCCTGTTTATTTCATTTGTGATGAATGGATTCCTATGCTGCAGGAGAGGTTAATACATCACTTTCAAAAGTTTTCAAATTTTCTCCCAAGGTGCAAAAGATGATTAATGATGAAGTAATAGTGCAGCTCGTGGATTCATTTTTTAATCCTGTCTTGTCACAACAATCTAGGCTGAAACTAGAGATTGATTCAGTCAACAGTTCTGGCTTTTCAAATTCCATGTTTGTGGATAATAATGATGGGTCATACACTGTTCAGTATCTGGCTGAGGATGTTGGAACTTATGAGATGTGTGCTTCATTTGATGGAAAACGTGTTTCTCCATGTCCCTTTGGGGTCAATGTCTACAGTAGTAAGTTAGAAGGACAAGAAGTTATATAAGAGTAGCACTTTTTTTCTGTAAACAATCTTATCTATAATTGATGTTTTTCACCCATTTTCAAATTATTGGTACTATGAGTATTGATTTCATCTCCATCTTTATGGTGCGGTTATAATTTCCATGGACTGATTGATGCTTTTCTCATTTTTCAGGTGAATATTTTCCCAGAGCCTGTATTGATACAATATCTGTCTGGGAGGATGAGTCAATTGCTTTTAATGTTTTAGAAAATGACTACTTTGCGGGCAATAATGCAACTGTTGTTGAATTCTCAAAGGTACAATACGCAGTGAAAGCATATTTTTTAATATTCCCCATCCCCACCCCTTCTTCTCACAGAAAGGACTGATTTACCATTATTATTATGATGATGTCACCCTATTTGGATGAACTTGATTGACCTACCGTCGCAGGTCTTCATTGTTCACTGAAAGAATACATACATATGCATGACAATGCTATATCATCACAATTTCTTCTTTACAAAGATGGCGCTGCTTCTGATCAGCGATCACCATCAGGCATTTGCACACAAACACCGCCTATCCTATAGAATAATTTGCCGGGAAATTTGACGGGTTTTATATTTTTCAGCCAGGTCATGGTTCTCTTCTTGAATATGTAAGGCTCCTCCGGTATACACCTTATAAAGACTATTATGGCAATGATTCTTTTGTGTACACAATGTCTGATATAAACGGAAATCTTGCTACTGCTGCGGTAAACATATCTGTTCTCACCATCCCACCCCAGTTTGTTTCTTTCCCCAGTGAATTACAAGCAACTGAGGATGAGATTAGTCCCAGATTTGGGTAAGGTACTATGAATCTACAACACTTTCTTAGGAATAGCTATATGATTCTAATTTCAGCTATTTGCAGTGGTTTCTCCGGGTTTGAGATAAGATATTCAGATATGATGGAGAACATATCTGTTAACCTCAGTGCACAATCTGGGACCCTATTTCTGTCTCCTATGCTAATGCAATTCTGGGAGCCAGTGTGGAGTGGATTTTCTGTTCACAAAGAGGAGGATGGAGAAGGGAAGGGTCTGATTTTAGAAGGCAGTGTGGAAGTAATCAATTTTGCCCTTCAGTCAATTCAGTACTATGGGTACTATTTCACTGATCAACTATTGTTTCTTAAAATAGGCCCCCTTTATTCTTGGTTAACAAAATTCATATCTCAATTCATGTTTTAAAATTAGTAACTTTCTTCTTTTTTTTTTTCTTTTCCTTTTCAATTCTCCTTAAGTCAGAAATGAGAACTTTTGTGGCTATGATACAATTCGACTCTCTACAAGGAACAGGAATGGAGTAAATGTATTGGACATTCCAGTTTTTGTTGAACCTATTAACGATCCTCCATTTATTCATGTCCCTGAATTCATTATTTTGAAAAGCAATGAAGATGTGTCGCTGATATATGACAGAGAAACAGACAAGTTTGAGTTCAGTGTTGGAGATCCTGATCTTCTTGCGTTCCCTGGTATGGTTGGTTAAGACTGTGTTTTATATATATTGAATCAGGCCTTTTTCTGGAGATCAAATACTGGGCGAAAAGACATGTCTTAAACCTCTGAGTTTTAGAGGATTGACGTTTTTTTGTTGGATTATCTTTCAGGTAATGAGTCCCTTTTCTCGGTCACCTTTTCTGCAGAAGTAGATGAGGGATTTTTGGCAACCAGCCTACCAGCTGAGCTCATCACTACAACCGAATTGAAGATCAAGAATAGCTACCAGTGGCTACCTCTACAGACATATGTTACCATTGCAAAACATTTCAAGGTCAAAGCCAAGGGAGTTAGATTTCATGGAACAGTTAATGACTGCAACACTGTTATGCAACAGCTCTTTTATCATGTGAGTAAGCTTCTTTATTGCTGCCTTGTTAACCGGTTCACTACAATACAAGCCAAGTCTTGGGCCTGGTGAGGTTAACACAACACCCCTTGGAGTTTAAACCTGAAATCATGTGTTAAATTCATCATGTTTTTGGTACAGGGTGGAGAACATGATGCCATCTTGACAGTGACATTGAATGACATGGGAAACTACGGGCGTTATTTCAATTGTGCTGAAAAGATATCAGTGCCTTTACATGCTGAAGCGTCTGTTAATCTAATAAGAAGAACGCCAATGAGTTCATTTGTGGCTCATGGTAAGTGACAGTCAATGACTATTGACTTCTGAGTGATGTCTCATTGAGATATTCCCCTTGGATTTACAAAATTTATATTGGGACTTAATCAAATAGCCCATCTGTTTATTGTGTTTGGAATACAGGCTTAGGATCAGCCATTGTCATTGAATCCATTATAGTGTTTTCTCTGGGAACAGCACTACTATTCTTCACATGCAAATGTGCAGCTCTCCTTATAAACGAAAGGAGAAACAGTACAACTAGGACTCCTGAGGCAACAATTGCACATAGTTTGCGCGAAGAAACTGTAAGTATGCTATATCTTGAAAAATATATAGGACATAGTTTCTTGTACAACACTTGACTAAGAAGCTCACCTCTTGATATGCATGGTGTGCAGCCAAGGAAGAGTTTATCAGAGAATACAACTAACTTTACTGGGTGTTGTTGGAGTCCATTTATAGGCAGCCAGCGTCCTAACTTTCGACAACGGTAATGAATTGTGAGGCTCATGTGAATAGGCAATATGGCTAAGGACTGTAAAGGATATTTCTGACATGTAATTTATTTGGGTTCAGGATATCTAGCAAGGCAGCAGCATATCAGGGTTTCCATTCTTCAAGCGCACGCAGTCAACAGAGTCCTGGGCTTAGTGCTGTTCCCTTTGCTATTCAGAAGGAACCAAGTCAAACTGTCTGAGCTATTATTCACATTGTTGCTACTACTCAAATTGTATTTGTTTGGGTTCTTGTATTCGTTTTTAATTGAAGCGTTTTTTATGAATTTGGGAATTATTTTATAAATTTGAGTTTTATTATTAAACTTTAAAAATATAAAACAAAATAAGTAGAGAATGAATCAATTTGCACTGGAACCTGACAAGTGTTGGAAGGAAAAAGTAATACTCCTTTCCTTTTCCTTTTTTGTTTGTTTACTCTTTGTTTGGCATGATTCTTAATTTTTATGAAATCGTGACTTACATACATAAACAAAAATATTTTTTTATAAAAAAAATTTAACATGTTAATAGGAGACAATTCGTGTTTAGTGAGTCGAATTCGTGTTGATTAACCATGTCAAATGACTAAACACTAACCTAATCCATTCATTTTAAGAATTCTCTGTATTTTGTGCTATAACGAAATGGACTTTTGATTTAAGTTCATATTTGTACGACTAATACACGTCTAGTTAAAAAAGAAAAAATTATAATTGCATTATAAATTTATAAAATAGAATTATAATTTATATTCTGATATTCCACAGGCTTTTGGGCTTTGTACACGAAACAAAAAAACCAAAAAATAATGATAAAGCAATGATTCACAAAAGTGACTAAACTAGCTGATCGAGCCTGAGTGAAACTGTGACAGAAGAGTTGGGGAGCTGACTTTTGATTTACAAAGTGTAGTAGACGACAACTTCGTGTGGGACTTACAGAGATCCACTTTGACATCGTCGTCATCGGAGTAATCGAGACTGATCGAAAGGAAGTGCAATTCGAAGAATATGGCGACGGCGGCGTACCAGAAGCTTCTGCAAGTAGGTACTAAGATCGTCGCGGTCGGCAGAAACTACGCTGCTCACGCCAAAGAGCTAGGCAACGTCGTCCCCAAGGAGCCTGTGCTCTTCCTCAAACCGACGTCGTCTTACGTGGAAAACGGAGGCACAATCGAAATCCCTCACCCTCTGGAGTCGCTGGACCATGAGGTGGAGCTCGCCGTCATCATCTCTCAGAAAGCTCGCGATGTTCCCCAGTCCACCGCCATGGATTACGTTGCCGGTGCATATATTTTTATTACAATTATTTGTTAATCAATTTATTCTACTACTAATTTGAAAAGAAAAATGATTTTGTTTGAGTTAAACCTAATTAGCCACAATCGGATCGTTTAAGGTTATGCACTTGCTCTTGATATGACTGCCAGAGAAATCCAAGCTTCTGCTAAGGTAATTATAATTTAATTTTTATTTGCTATTATAATTTGGCAGCATATTTTCACAGTAGTCACTATAATGTAAGTAACTAATAAACATTGTAGCTAAATGTTCAATATTGTAATTCTAGAATTAAAATGCTGCACTCTAATTAATGATATGATGTTTAATATGAGAAGGGCAGTATTTCGCACATTAATTATGGGATCAACGAATGTGTTTGGCGGAGGAAATGAAAAAATTCAATAAAACTAGAGGTGTCTTAGTTTTGCTATAAACTGCCAAAAACTCCAGCAGGGTAACTAGTGTGGTGTGTTTCTAGGAAGATTAAGAGTGGAAGTTCAAATTATAAAGTTGCACTCTTGTTTAGGATAGTCTAGGATTGTAACATTTATTTCTTATTTTCTGGCCAAAGTGATTTCAAAGATTAGTTATTGGGGCTCTATAGTTATCATTGTTAACACAAGTTATTTCCTTTGACAGTCTGCAGGTCTTCCATGGACCATAGCGAAAGGGCAGGACACCTTCACTCCAATCAGTTCCGTGGTAAGAAACTAAAAATTGCATTGCATATCATCTTTGATGCTTGCCATCAGTGATTTTCTACTGTATGCTTAAAAGTGTACTTGGTTTGTGCCCTATGGCATCTATACAATACAAATAAAGGTACTACCAAGAAATTCATTTCAGAAACATGGGGTGCAAAAAACTTACTGATATATTAGCACTCATCCATTTTATTCTGCTTATATTTTTTAAGTATACTCAATCATTTGACTCTCCAAACTTCATGCAGCTACCCAAGGAAAAGGTGCCAGACCCTGACAATTTAGAATTGTGGTTGAAGGTTCTTACTGCTTCCTTTTCTTTCATGAGCTTTATTAGTGGCCTGGTTTTTGTATTGGTCGGTCCTAATTGTTGTGTTCAATTGATTTGCTTCATGTACCACAGGTAGATGGAGAATTGAGGCAGAAAGGCTCAACCAAAGATACGATATTTAAAATCCCATATCTCATCAGCCACATAAGTTCCATTATGACACTTTTTGAAGGAGATGTAATACTAACAGGTACGTATCTAAGGTTTTTTCCCCTGTTTTTGAGGTCCAGGTAGTTATTCTTTGGTAATTTTTGTGCAGGCACTCCCAAAGGTGTTGGCCCGGTTAAAGCAGGTCAAAAGATAACTGCTGGCATAACCAACCTTCTGGATATTCAATTCAATGTTGAGAAACGGCAGAGGCAAGGAAGTTCTGAAGCGAATGAAATTGCTACCTCTTGTTATTGCATTTGACAGTTCCAGCAGGAAAAAAATAATGTTAATTGAAACCAGAGAACTGGGTTCAGCATGGAGGCAAACACGAAGCTGGTGCAGTCTTTGCTGACATAAACTGTTAGTTCAAGGAGCTTACAAGGCAGTATTTAAATGCGTCTATTTTGCTTTGTTCTTCATGTTGCGAGTAGGGTTAAACAGGAGTATTAACAAGGAGCTAGTTGTGGAAATAACTTTGGGACAACAAAAAAATTTCTGCAATTTTGAACTTGACATGCGCAAGATATTTTAGGTGCAAATGCCAATGAAATATGCATTTCATCTGTGTCTTCTTGTGTGATGGCTTGCAACTCTATAATCATGTGGAATGTAAAATGTGACTTGTTTTTCTAGGGGGTCAATGTGTATGTGTTATCTTAGAAAAATCTATTTTCTGCGTCTGATGTTCCTAACATTATCTAAGAAACTTGACATTGTAGATAAACTTGTCACACTACTTATTATTGAAAGAAATCTGAAACACTGGTAAACTACTGTTCCCACGAACCATATTGGCCTGCTCAAAATGAGCAAAAGCCATGTAGCTCAAATTGGTTACAGTTGTATGCCCAGAAATCAAATTAAGCTTACAAGGAAACTGTAAAGAAATCAAATTAAGCTTACTGCTTAGGAAATTATAAAAAAACAAAGGTAAGGGGATCTCATCACCGACAGCAACAATCATTTCTTTTCTTCCACTTGGCTTTGTTGATCTTTGAGTTGAGTCTGCATCAACTGGGCCGGGCTTACCTCATCACCATTGATATCCGGTACTTTTTTCACTGATGCACTAGTTACTTCATCACCATTGATATCTTGGACCGTACCAGCATTCATCTCAACATCATTGGTCTCCGGTACTTTTTTCACTAATGCACTAGTTACTTCATCACCATTAATATCTTGGATCGTATCAGCATTCATCTCAACATCATTGGTCTTCGTTACTCCCACTGATGCACTAGTTTGTTGGTTTTCTCTGTTTGCAGATCTTCGAAATCTATCATTGCTTCTTAAGTAGAAGGAGATACAAACGTAATAGATCACGTTAAAAGCACTTAAGATTGTTAATACTTTGTAACAATTATCTAAATCTAGCATGAAGTCAAGGAACCCAATTCTCTTAAATACAATAATACTAATAGCTGTACATATACTTCCAAAACCTACTCGGGAGTTAATGATGTGAAATGCATAATACGAGGACCTTAGCATATCATCCTCTTCGACACGATCAACAAGAAAACTCTGCACCCCATCCAGGGTTAGCCCTTTCATGAATCCCAACAAGGAGAACTGTGGAGCTAACCAACAGGTGCTCATCGAAGTGTCATCATGCAACCTCTTGATCTCAACCAGCCAAGCAGCAAGGGAACACAGCATAGCGGAGAGTAATCCGCAACCAATTCTCACCAGCGTATCATGTCTGATCCACTGCTTTGAAACAAGGAAGTCGTAGATATATGAGATTGTCCAGCTTGAGATGGAGCTAAGTACTGTGAAATAAGTTGCACGGACCATAATTGGTCCAATATGGCCATCCTGCAAGTTATTTCATTTGTTCAAAAAAGAAGCTGCACCCTGCTGCGTTCACCAAACTGTATAGGAACAAGGTTGAAAACATAGCTAACACTTCTATTAAAAAACGATATTCCTTCTTCACTTTAAATGGTTTGCAAGACTTCCTTCTATTTGCTTCTTCTGCTGGACTCTCTTCTGTGTTTGTGCTAATTTCCCTTCTTTGTTCTTGTTCTATTGGAAATGATGGGATGGATAATATTTCAGGACACTCCAAACGTAAGTCCTGTCTAGCGTCTTCAGTGACTCTGGGATTTCTTCTATTGCTAATGGAGTAGTAATAGCCAAACAAGAACAGTAAATAAGAAACCCCCACTGAACTTGTTGAAACCACCGACACATATTTCCATTCTACATTTGTAACAAAGAGAGCCAAAAGTGCACCATAAAGCTTCTTTACGTGTTTCCCGTTGTTCTTCATTTGTGCAAGATGTATGTTCCAAATATTGACGGTCAAGAAACTCCCTCAAATTAGCTGATCGACCAACTTCGCCTGATTTCAAGAGTGCCAGAGCTCCATAGAATATCTTAACTGTGGTATCTGAGCTCTGGTACACAGCAGCAACCAATAATAGGATCATCCCCTGCAGCAAGAATATGTAAGCATAAAGTTGTTTGTATTAACAGTCAATTTTTAATTTTCTAATCAGAAGGATGTACTTTTGGGTAGCTGAAACTTAAAATATGAGTACTTACAATAAGAAAGGCAGCATTTGTGGTGACAATTACATTTAAGTCACCGATCTTGCAGGCGTATGAGATAGTAGCAAGGACAAGAACCATGATGCTTGATACCCCATCTAGTAAATTCGTAACAATGGCAGCTATTTGAAAATTTAAATTCTGCCATTTATCCGTGAAGAATACTATCAGGATAGACATTATCGCATGATCTGCGAAACTATGGCTCAAAACCAAACCTATTGATAGTATTGCCATCACAAAGAAATAGAAGAAATTAATCACAAGTTAGTTTGAATCACCACTTGAAATTGTTTAGAACTGTTTTTAGAAAGTCTAAAGTATTTCAGGAAGTCCTAAAGTATTTTCAGATAACTAAAGTGCTACTGGCCAAAAAAGCTTTCTACAAAAGCACTTTCAAAACAAGCCAATCCCTTATAGTAAATTGCATATATCTATGTTTTTTTAGGGAGTAAATTGCACGTATCATTAGTCCACTTATTTTTTACTTAGTTCCATTTTAGTTCACGTTTTTCTTTGTTCCATATTGATCCTCATAACTTTACAACTTGTTCCATTATGATCCAAACCGTCAAATTAGCACAAATGACCATCTATTTCTGTCATGCTTAAGGGAGGCCGCTGTTGTGGACCAATATGGAACTAAGTGAAGCATTAGTAATATGGAACTAAGTGAAGAATTAGTGAACCACAACACTGCTTCATGTGCGTAGCACATTATTAAAATATATAGTCATTTGTGCTAATTTAACGATTTGGATTATATTGAAAAATGTCACAAAGTTAATGAACTAATATGGAACGAAATAAAAATCATAACCAATATGAAACTTTTTAAAGAAAAAATAGACCAATAATGCAAATCTTTAGACCAATATAAGTGCAAATTTAAGAGATCATCAATCACCTTGGATGCACAGAGTAGCTTTGGAAAAGTAGAAGTAGTCGTCGTACAACTCTTTCATTTTTTTTTTTTCGGCCACATAAACAACTTTTTCAGGGAAAAATGTTGCAACGACTCCAATTCGTGGCTGTGGGTGGGTGCCCTTGGTGTCATTAATTGCAAGGGAACTGTGGACGAAGTGAGGGAGCCTACACAGTGGGATTACGGCAAGGTAAACCTGCAATTAATTGATCACAGATTCAAAAAGGAGTTATTTTAAGCAGTGTTTTCAGATGCAAAAGCGTGAGGCGAGGCGTTTTCAGTCTCACATGGTGAGGCGTAAGCCTCGATGCGTTAATGCGTAAGCCTTTTGAGCTTCAAAATATTATAATAAAAAAAATTATACCAAAAT
>QANT01004663.1:0-30300 GCA_003254885.1 Purshia tridentata | reverse complement strand
AAAAAAAACCCTTCATGCATGCAGCCAAAACCAAAAAAAACCTAGAAAAAAAATTAAAAAAACCAGTTCTATTTTCAACTCAATCAAATCCCAAAACCCCTCACAATTTAACCCAATTTGAGAGACAAAAATGTCGAATATGTGGTGCTTATTCAATGAGTTTTGTTTTGATTTTATATTTTCTGTTAGACCTGGGGCTGGGGTTGAGGTTGGGGCTGGCGCTGGCGCTGGGGGTTGGCCAAATCTAAGTGGGAGGGAAGGAAGGGTTTTCTTTTTAAATTTTATTTTATTTATTTTAGTTTTTATAAAAAAAATATAATTGTGGATTTCAATTTTTTTAATAATTTATTTAATTTTTATTTTTATAATATTTTACTATTTATTTGTCCACATAGTTACATCTGGGTTGACATGTGGCAAATGTGTCAGCGCCATGTCACCATTTAATAGTGTTCTTGATAGAAAATTTAACGGAGGTACTTATTTGCAAAAAAAATAAAGATGGAGTACTGAAAAGTAAAAAAAAACTAGGGGTACCAACTTGAAATCCGACCTATTTTTGAGGTAATAAATTGCAGTTTGCCTTTTTTTTTAAGTGGCTTGTCGTTTTGGGCCAAGAATTAAAAATAAAAATAAAACAAACATTACATACTTGATACTTCAACTGTGAGAACCCGGGCTTTTCCAATTTTTATTTTGAACAGTATTTTAAATATTTTGGGAATTTACTTGAGAAATAAAATGTTTTGGGGTTTAATTTCTAATTTTAATTTAATTTTATTTGGGCTTAAAGTTGACTTTTTTGTTCAAGAAAGGTTTTAATTTTGACTTTGGGTCCGTTGGAGAGGTCTCGATCTTCTAAGTTCGTAAACAAAAAGCATGCATCAATTGGAGCTACAGTTTAGAAGTTACGAATGTGTGAAGCTAGTGGCAAACTTTTAATTTCTCAAAGTTGAGTTTTTAAAACCAAAAATTAGATTTTTTCTTTCCTCACACACTCTCTTCTCTCCTGCACCTTCTTCCTCTCTCTTCTCCCCCATACTCTACTCTCCCTCGCTGCAACTTTCGCTAGAGCGTGGGCACACCTCCAGTTATGAATGGGCTTGGTTTTTGCTTGCCAAGCTCGCCTTTCTCTCCTCCCTTCTCTTGGTCTTCGTTTCCCCAGAAAAATCCAAAAACCAAAGCCCAGGAACGAACTGACTTGGTGTCGTTGACGTTGATTCGCTGATTCGGGCGACTATGTGACCTCCCACTAGCCCAAACCTTTTCTCCTTATTGAGCCCGTCATAGTGATACCCTCTGATCATCCATCATAGTTTGCACGACAGCGAATCGACGGTAAGAAGCCTACGGCTTCTCCAGCAGTTTTCTTCCTTTTTGGACAACTTTTAACCATCGGCCCAAGTATAAGAAACAATCCAGTCGACCTCCTCTACTCGCTTGTGCAGTTTGATTAAGCTGAATTTGTGTTTTGGAAATCTTGCAGGTTGACCACCATGGACCACCGCGAGTCCCGTCGTGTGTGGTGGTGCTAGTGACCCAATTCCTAGTTTTTAGCCTTTGGCCAGTCACCCGAACTTGTGGGTGAGTTTCTGTGACTTTGTGTTTGGTTTGAGGGGCTGGGCAGCCACCGTGTGTGGTGGTTGCCGCCCGTTTCAACCGTTTAACAGTCTTTTTGTGAACCCTGTTGTGATTGTGCTTAGTTTGTCTGGTCTTAACAGGTACTCGGCTCGGGAATTTCTATTTCCAACGCCGTTATGCTGCATGATTTGAGAATCCGAGCAAAGATGCCGTAAAGGGCATTTCGGTCTTTTCACTTGATTGCACTGTGAGTGAAATTAGGTTCAGTCTCTTTTGGCTGACTTGTTTGCTGCCTTGTTTGTTGCCTTGTTTGTTGTATGCTAGATAAGTGAGTATGGGATCGAATTGGATATCCTGAAGTTATTGAGGTTAATTTTTAGTTTAAGGGATTAATTGAGATTTATTGGTATTGATGACGATTATGCATGATTATGGATTAATTGGGTCCTGGTGAATTTTGAGGTTTTGGTTGACGATGAGAATTAGTGAAGTATAATGTGGATTATTTATTTTGATGTTGATAGTTTATAATGGTTATATTTGAGGAATTTTGGATATTGTGATTATATTTGAGGTTTATGTTTAAGTTATTTCACTCATACGAGCTCCTAGAGCATATCGAGTTTGTGTTTAAACCCGGTGCACCATTGATTGTGGTGTAGAGTTTTGTTTTGTAGGTTAAGCAGCCTGAGAAAATGGTGGAGAGAAGACGAGGCAGTAGGACTACAATTGATTTATTTAAGAGCTTATTTTTACACAATGGTTTTGAATAATTGTTTGTGAAACAAATATATTTGTTATGTATTTCCATGCATGGCTCATGAAGCAAAGTTTTAAATTCAAGGATTTTATATTTTTCACGTGCCTGAAGTTCAGCATTACATCAACTTAGCCATTAAGAGCCACACTTGAAATCAACCAAAACCCCCAAATTAAAACCACCCCAAAAGCAAGCAAGCAGCAACAACCAATAGCCAAGACTCCAAAAGCCTAACCGGTCTAGCCAAATGAAAAAAAAAAGAAAAGAAAAAGAGTATTTTCATTTGGGCTTGTGGAGAGTATTTTTAATTTGCTTTTTTTGGATGTACTTAAAATTTATGCATATATTTTTTACTAGTAAGATTAGGGGCAAGTTTTAAATTTTAGTTCAGATCTTCCAAAAGTTAGAGCCAGCTTTGACTGAGGGATTGCTTTATTATTAATATTACATAAAAATCCCAAATATGTGGTGGTTACTTAAAAATTTCGTCACCGCTCGCAGAGTCAAACAGAAAAGTGTTATAACGTTACTTCCCAAGTTAAAAATTCTAGATCCCCATTGTGTATACGTGAAGTTTATGGACAAAAATGTCACTTCTTTGACTGAGGGATTGCTTTATTATTAATATTACTTACAAATCCCAAATATGTGGTGGTTACTTAAAAATTTCGTCACCGCTTGCAGAGTCAAACAGAAAAGTGTCATAACGTTACTTCCCAAGTTAAAAATTCTGGATCCCCATTGTGTATACGTGAAGTTTATGGACAAAAATGTCACTTTCCAAATTTGGAGAGCAAACTAAGAAAAGGGCCACAACTGGTGGACCAATAGTGAAACTAATTAACCTAAAAATTTATTATTTTCTTTATTCAGGTAGATGGATAAAACATCATTGAAAATTTAAAAATGTGGGAACCACATATAAGCAAAAAACTAAAAAGTGAAAAATTGGGACGAAATAGTCAAGTTTCAATTCTTACGTATCAAATTGAAAATATATAGTATAATTTATGTACCTAAATGTAATTGAGCTTATTTCTACAGTAGTTGATGTAGAAATGATATGAAAATAATAGTAGCATTTTCTTTAACAAGTTAAATAGTTTAAAAAGTTTTGGTCACCAAAAGGTTCTGAAAAAAATAAAAATGTTGCTTAAGGGCGGAAAAGCCGCGAAAAATTGGAACATCCGCCCAGATGTCATGGTTGGCAGCGTGTGAGAGAGAAAAAGACAGACAATGAGAATCTTGTTTGTCTTGGTATAATCCGTCTCATACAAGTGGTAGTTAGCAGAGGGCAGCTGGTTTTCATTCCAAACCCAAAAACCTCTCTCCGGCCCTTCTCAACCTCAATCGTATACAATCATATCGTCTGCCCCGCACATTCTTTTTTGAATTTCTTGCTTGGCGGGTTTTCTTATGTTGTTATGGATATTTTGTGGTGAACGAATTGAAGTAGAATTTTCATGAGGAGACTATCTGGGAGTTGGGAATAGAAGAATTAATTAATGATATGGCACAGAATAAACCCAAGAGGCTCTACCAAGTTTGGAAGCGAAGCAATGTGAGTTTCTCGATCTCTATCAATTAATGCATGGGTTTCCTGTTCTTGTCTGGCCATGAATTGATTTGCTTTGTCATTTTTTATTTCGTCTATGACTGAAAGAAAAGGATGAGATTATGTAATTTCTTTGTACATGCATGATTTCTTCTACCTCGATCTATTAACTTCATCTGTTGATCGAGAACGAGGTCATATATTAATTCATTGATTGGTACTTGACGTGGCACTTTAGACCGTTACTTGAGAGCCTGCCCCATTTGATTGATGCATGTGTATAGTACTGTTAGTTGACCTTAATTTCACCAAGCATAATGTTCATATATATGACTAATTTTTGGACTTTAAAATTTGAACCTTTCCCCATTTTGATTTAAAGAGTAACATTAATTCACAAGGTTCCATGTCTCCAACATAGGGGTGGGCACGGTCTGGGTCGGCCCGGTTCACCCCTAGCACCGTGCGCTGTGTCGGGAGGAGGTGGTCGGTCGAGTCCAATGCTGAACACCGGAAAATGCAATAGAAAACCAAACTAAAACAAACCTGGGAGGTGGTCGATTTGGTTTGGTGTTGAAACTGGTTTTGGGAGAAGCAGCCACTGCTTTGGAGCTTCGATCCACCGTCTATGGTGGTCGAATGGATGATCGGAGTTTAGTAGCGAGTCTAGCTCGACAAGAGGAAGAGGTTGGTGGTGGAGAGTAGCTGCGACAACGCGATGTCACTATCGGAGATGACGATTTGACTTCGACTCTCAGAGAGAGAGAGAGAGAGAGAGAAATGAGAGGGAAGAGAGAAAAGCCAAATCTTAGAGGGAAAATGTGTGAGAAAAAAAAGTGAGTAATGAAAGCCATATCAAAAAGTGAGATCTAGGGATGATGTCGCAGGAGAGAGTAGACAGAATAGGGAAAATTGGATAAGCAGATCTGAAAGAAAGAGAGAGAGAGAGAGAGAGAGAGAAAAAAAAAAAATTAAAAAGAAAGAAATAATCTTAGAGGGAAAATGTGTGAGAAAAAAAAGTGTTAAATGAAAGCCATATCAAAAAGTGAGATCTAGGGATGATGTCGCAGGAGGGAGTAGACAGAATAGGGAAAATTGGATAAGCATATCTGAAAGAAAGAGAGAGAGAGAGAGAGAGAAAAAAAATTAAAAAGAAAGAAAGTGAGTCACAGGGGTGGGGTGGGCACCAGGTGAAGAAAAAAAAAAGGAATAAAAATGATTAGGGTTTGGGCAATTGGAGTTTCATTTGGGGTTTGGTTTGGAGTTTGGGGTTTGGGGTTTTAATTGGCCAAATCAAATAAATAAATAAAAAACATTAGAATTAGGGTTTGGCAAAAAAAAGACATAAGAATTGGGTATATATAACATTATAGAGTTTAGGGTATACGGTATGTACTTATACAGTTACATAATTGATGTTATATGTTATATATGTTATATACTTAGGGCTTATATGCTATATATGTTATATACTTATATACTTATATATGTTATATACTTATTTAATCATATACTTATATATGGTATATGGCTAATAGTCAATTGATTCTTTGGATATTTCATAGAGTATTAGTGTATAGGGTATAGGGTATATGGTTAATGTTTAATGGCAAAATCAAATTAAAAAATACTATTAGTGTATAGGGGTATCTAATAGTATATTACTGTGTAGGGTATATGGTTATACTGGTTAGAGTATATAGTTATATATGTTAGTGGATCATGACATAACCATATAACATATGCGACATATATGACTATATAAGTTTATAACCATTAACCATATACCCTCAAGTCCATTAAATACCTATACACTAATAGTTTATTTTTTATTTGATTTGGCCATTAACCATTAACCATATACCATATACACTAATACTCTATTAAATACACTAAAAATAAATTAACCATTAACCATATAAAAATTAATGATTAGGAATTTAGGGTATAGGGTTTGGCCAAATAGATTAAAAAAAAAAAAATACAAACATATATAAAATTTATAATAGGGATTTTATTTTATTTTTTTTAACTCTATAATAGCAATTAAAACCCCATATAAACTAATTAATATATATATATATATATTATAAATATAAATATGTATTTACGTTTCCAGTGCAGTCCGGTCTGAGTTCATTGAGGGCTGAAACTAGAATGGGAATCAGTCCAAACTGGTCTGGTTCGATTTTTTTCAATAGTGTTGACTTTTTTGGTCAACTTGAATTTTTTCAATTTTTTCCATTTGGTTTGGTTCGGTGTCATTGGTGCACGGTTTTTATGCCCACCCCTACTCCTGGATAACATTAAATTTTCTCTTAATTAATTTTTTTGTATTTTTGTTATTACATTGAAAGGAATCGAATTTTGGACCTAGTCTAATTTTAACCTTTACTGCACTCACCTTTACCACTTAGGCCAACCCCAAAAACTTAATTTCCCGGTATTTTTAATCAGCTAGGAAAGGTTATTGCATATATATATATATGTTTAATTGTTTTTGTTGGATTCTTTTATTAAAAAAAAAACAATTTTCTTGGATTTGTGATAGAACTTTTTCTGCGGTGGGAGATTAATTTTTGGTCCAGACGTTGCATCTCTTTTTGTGTCTACACTTCTTATTGCTGGCCCAGCAATTGCCTTTTGTGTAAAGGTTTATATCAAAATCAAGAATGTGGAGAACAAGGATGGCGGTTGCCTTTGGTATCCTGTATTAGTTGTTGCCTCACTCCTTACTATTTTGGTAAGTAATTTTTTCTTACAATTAATTAATTCTTTCTTACTCTAATATAGTTAATTAATTAAACATACTAACTTGGATCGATCGATCGATCGATCAAACGATCTGACAGTTAGCTTTTTTTTCTTTTTTTTGTACTAGCAGGATTTAACATTTCTGTTTTTAACTTCTGGTAAGGATCCTGGAATAGTCCCTAGAAATTGTTCGAGGGCTCTAGAATCAGATGAAGCATGTGATGGAACAACCCCATCCATGGAGTGGGTTAATGCCGGAACAACTCCTCATTTAAAAATTCCACGAACAAAGGATGTCACCGTAAATGGTCAGTCAATAAAAGTCAAGTACTGTGATACTTGTTTGCTTTATCGTCCTCCTCGTGCATCTCATTGCTCTATCTGCAACAATTGTGTTGAGAGATTTGATCATCATTGTTCATGGGTTGGCCAATGCATTGGAATTGTAAGTTATTAATTATAAAGTAAGAGATAGTTGCACATTTGGTCTATTTATTATTTCATAAGTCTCATGTTACATCTACAAATTAATGGATGTGTGCCACGTTGATCCATTATGTTAAATACCCCAAACAGAAATTGAGTTTTATCCATATAGAGGGGCAAATGAGTCATAAACTAATGTGAGTCAAATGTATTCAATTGGGGTCATATGGTTTTGCTATTCAAATGGAGTCACGAATTGACAATTGACCAACACTTTTTTCGAAGAACAAAATCATTTGACCCTAATTGATATCATTTGACTCACATTAGGATAGAATTGACCCATTTGCCCTCTAGGTGGACAAAACTCAACCTTGATCATTTGGAGTGTTTTGATGGAATTGACCAACATAGAACACATTAGTTAATTCGTGAAAAAAATTTGTGGATCAATCGTGCAATTACATATATAGAGTAAATTACAACTTGAACTCTTGAGATTTGAGATGTTTCACAACTTGCATCTTATTTTTTGAATTATTTCAATTTAATGCATAACGTTTTAATTTACTTACAATTAACTATCACCTTCCGTCTAATTGTATGGTAAGACATTAATCGATGATATGGCAGTTGCAAGTCCTACATTTTTATTGACCTATGAGGCCGACGAACATCTCTTCATGACATTTCATGCATATCCAGTACATAATACTAGCACAAACACCTTAAACATATATACAAACCAAAAACTTGAAAATGCTTCGGTACATATCTAGTCCCATGAAGAAAGGTTGGTCAGCGTTACAAATCAGCAAAAATGTGGGACATGCAACTGCCATTTTATCAATTAACATCTAACTAGAGTATCAAACAAAAAACGATAGTTAATTGTAAATAAATTAAAACATTAGGTACTAAACTTAAAGATTTAAGCGATATGATGCAAGTTATGAAACACTCATAATCTTATACATGTAAGTTGTAATTTGCTTATATATATAGTCCATCATATTCATATGCTAATTCATTCTTAATTTAATGGGCTACATGCAGCGGAACTATCGATTCTTCTTCATGTTCGTATCTACATCAACCATATTGTGCATATATGTTTTTGTCTTCTCTTGGATCAACATTATTAAAAAAGATACCAGTATTTGGACAGCTATGTCAAAAGATTTACTATCAGATTTCCTCTTAGCTTACTGCTTCATCGCTATCTAGTTCGTTGGTGGCCTTACAATCTTTCATTCCTACTTAATATGCACAAACCAGGTGATACATCATCCTAGCTCTCATCCATGCCATGAAATTTAATTCACTCAATCTAAAAATTCATAAGTAACTAACCTATTTGTAATAATTGAAAAAAATTTAAACAAATTTCTTATTTTGGTACAGACAACCTATGAGAACTTTCGGTATCGATATGATAAGAATGAGAGCCCATATAACAAAGGTGTGATTTGGAATTTGAGAGAAATTTTATTCTCTAACATCCCTCCTTCAATGAATAAATTTCGATCATTCATTGAGGTGGATGAACAGGTAATGGGAGGGTCCATGACTCCAAATCTTGGGGAAGATATTATGAGCCCAAAGGAGAAAATTGATGATATTGAAATGGGATCAACTAGGCTTGCGGAGGATAATGATACTTTAGAAATTCCAAATATTTTGCGAAATTTTGAGTATGATGATGATTTGGAGGATGATGTGAAGATCAATTCAAGGGAAACAATAGAAGCTGTGCCATACACATACTCAACAGATCTAGATGGAGATCATGAAATTGTTGAATCCGTACAAAGCTTTACTATAATTGATGGAGTGCGAGATGAATTGAAAGAGTCTATCCAGAGCACTATTTCCTTGTATGGAGCAAGAGCAATTGAGGAAGATGATTGTGGAAATAACCCTCATAAGACCACATCACCTGTTTTTCAAGCATAAAGGTTTCTTTGCATTTTTACTAAATAAATGCGTATCAAATTCATTAAAAACTTATGTCTTTAGTTCATGTTTTATATATATATAGATTAGGTTGCTTACCCAGCAGAAGTTTTTCAGATTAATGTTACCGTTTCGATGTTACAGTCTTGCACCGATCAATCTAGCAGCTATGGAATCTAGAGTCTCCATTTCTGTGCACGTCTTGTATTTCGAAGGTTAGGGAATGACTATAGAAGTCAAGCCCAAGAGTTCCATGACCCAACCTCCTAAGCTCTTGATGAATTGCTTAAGGAGAAGAGTATCTGAGGATTTTGTCACACTACAACCACGCATAAGAAAGAGACTTATTTATCTTCCTTTTGTGCCATCAGTGAGATAGAGTTGAGATGAGGTTGGGACTTCTTTTTTGAAATCAAATTAAAAAACAACCATCATCTACTATCCTTATCATTTAAGGATGATGGGCTTATCCCTCAACTAATTGTAGGATAGTACCCACCCTTTGCTGGGCGAATGACTATCTGATAATAGGGTGATTTATAAGCCGGTCCAATTTTTTCTCCTTTCAAATTAAAAAATAAGAAACTAGATAATCTTGAAGGTTTTAATTAAAAATGTCTGAACAGATATTATCTTTCATAAATTTTAAAATTAATTTATATTAATTATCTTAATTTTAAGAGATAATATGAGTCAAAATTTAAAAAAGTCTATTTTTTGGACCACAGTCTAAAAAATTGGATTTAAGGCTTAATTTAAATTTCTATAAGGTTTTAGTCCGAATGACCCTTCAAAATTGGACCTATTTCTAATTATTCCCTGATAATATTAGATAACTCTAACATCTCCTACTCACCCACATAAGGCATGGTAACCTCAAGCATTCTCAATCTTTTCATTACTCAATCCTTTCATACAGGAGATGGGACGTGTGACCTCACGAGAAAGAACGTATAGCTACGAAAACAAGATTATTAAGTTATCACCTAACTAACAAAAATGCATCACCTAGAAGCATTTCATATATACCCTAGAAAATTTGAGCTACACTAGACGAAACACTCTTAATCCCTTATAGAAGCAATGTTTCACCCCTCATTATGAATGTACGTATACGTTGGCCAACTATGAGTCACAAGAAATGGTGTATTATCACAATCATCTTCCTTGCGTGCTCATATCAATTCAAATAGACTTGACCACTTTCCTAGACATGCCCTTTGAGACCATATTAGTGAAGGTCCTAGTAAAAACATGCTAAAGTAGTGTCATCAAGTATCCTTTGCATGACATAGGCTTAAGTAACAAAATGGTACAAATAAGATCAAAATAATGATCCTAGTGACTCACATAGTGATGAATGAGGGTTTTATTCATTATTCCCACTCAATAGAACATATAGTATGAAATGTATGTTATGGCGTACTCTTATGTGAGTGAGAATGTTACGTGTTTAGATAATAGACGTACCGTCATGCGAACCTTAGTTTAGTCGCTATACAAGCGCCTAACCTGAGTTTTCTAGCTCAATCACTCTCTCAGCGCTTGCCAGAAATCTCACGTTCGGCTTCAATTAGGCTATGTAGAGTCATGGACAAGATCTCTATGATCAACCCTTGTGTAATGTCTCATCTTAGCTTTGTCTAAGGTGACATACCTAATAAATCAAACCATTTATTGGCCAAAAACAACTGTACATCGACCCAACCAACCCATCAATCTCTGTCTCAGCCTAACAATCTATCAAGAACACAATTATAACAAATAGTTATCAAACAAACATTTATTATCATCTTTACCGAGTAGCTATTTAATCAAATTATGATATCCAATTATAAGATACCATAGGGTCACACATTAAGCAAACAAAAACTTCCGTGAAGTCTCTAGAGTGTGCTCGAGCTCATTATTATTAAATAACAATACACCAAATACCCATTTTATTAAATGGGTTATTAAGTGCCTTATCCCATTCTTTACTTCTAGCACCCCAAAACCAGGTGTGCACCAGAGGCATTTGCCTTAACCTAAGACCTCAATGCACGTTGCAAGTGTGTTAAAATCTCATATTCACCTAAAACAAATACATCACGCAACCCAATTTCAGAGTCCAAGAAGTATTGAGTCCTCAAACCAATCATCTTTATCTTGCAAGCTTTATTAAAATCAATTATTCACTTTTCATTAAGCAAATTAAGAAATCTCAACAGTTAACACCCTCGAAACGAGGAATTCAAATAACAATTATATGATTCAACCCAGCTACGGTTTTCAATGCAATTAGTCAAAGGCTCAAAACAATGGCCAATATCATCATATATAGAAAACAGCTAAAAAGAGCATCATCAGCAATTTATCATGCCAATACATCCATTTCATGTACCATTCAGTTATGTAACCATTTCATTAATATATATAATTTACCATTCAAATAACATGTAATATACAATTCATCATATGATTTGAAAAGAAACAAGTCAAATGCCAAACCAATGGTCATTATTAATACTTATAGAAAACAGCTCAAACGAGCTTTCATATAATATTCTTTAACTCTCATAAACCAAAACAAATTAGGCATCAAAGACACTTGCCTTGGATATATGTTGGTGCTCGGATTTGTATCCACGTCACCCACGAGTGGATAGTTGACATCTGTCCCATATCCTTAATGTTGACCGTAAAACCAAGCAGAATTGACTATCTGCCATGTCATTGTGCCGAGCTGAACTCTGAGACCGGCGTAGACTCAGCATCGAACCCGCGGGATCCACACGATCTTCGAGGTTAGTCTCATGGATCAGCTCAGGTAAAGATACAAATCGGCTCGGCTTCATCCATTTATGCCGGCGTCAATCCTGAATGCACATTCCCCAAGGGATATGCACTCAAGTGTTGGATGCACAAAGTCTTCCTTCTATCTGACGCAAGAGAGGCATGACTTGACAGTTACTTCGCCCCTTCACCCACTTGCCATGCTTGCATTTAATGACCAAGTGGCCTAGTGGGTGAGATGAATGCTGTAGATGCATCAACGTGGCCTAACAACAACCACCCATTTCCATGCAGGTATCTGGGGCTTTTGCCTATAAATACGACCCCCTCTCCTCAAGGGGTCGAAAAAATCATAGATAAAAATATACAGAGAACATCAATTGAATTGATCTCAAGCCTAGCTCTTGGGATTAATCTTCTGATTCATACTGTTTTCTAACTTTGGCATCGGAGGGTCCTTAGCCAACACCTCACTGGTGTAAGTTCTCATCCTTGTTTTCTGTTTCTACAGGAATTACAAAGTCTAGGGTTTGAAGGAGCAAAAACAGGGTCTTCAAAAGATCCATCTACGTTGATCCAGAGGCCTTTAGTTTTTTGGCATCAACAGATTGGTGCCGTCTGTGGGAAGTAGCATTAGTTTGTTAGTCATCGTGGAAACCACCTCCTCCTACCTTCATTTACCCTTTTTTTCCATCCTTCTTCCACAAATATGAGTCAAGAAAGCCATCACACCTCTTCTCAGTCAAGAGCTTCACAAGAAACTCCGCCTATGGAGCCAAGAACCCCTAATGAGGGGAAGAAAGCAAAAACCTCTAAAGCAGTCAAAGCAGCCAATAAGCTGCTAAGAGAGACTCAGCGCCACTTAATGGCTAAAAACGAGCTATTAAGGAAGAACGCCAAGCTGATGCAGAAGCAGGTGGAGCGCAGGTGGAGCAAGAGGACGAGCTACGTCGACACAGATCACAACTGGAACTAGCTGGTCATTCTGGGTTACACCCAGAAACTGACCAACCAAGACCAGAACGCGATCCTGAACGTCGACGCAGCCGAATCACCCTTGTTGACATCGCTACCCATCCGGCCTTTCGGGAGGAAGGAGGCAGTGTTCCCAGGATTTCATGCCATGCCCTTGGAAGAACAGATGGATTTTCTAGACACTCGTCTCATCCTTTCACAAAAGAGGGAGGCCTAAGCAAGAAGAGAGCGTTGGGCCAGAAGCACGCCCAAACCTAGTGGGTATCAAGGGTCGGTAGCTGAAACAGTGTGAGACACATCTCAACTTGCCGGCCATAATAACGCTAGGCAAAACTCTCCCAGGACGGGCTGAAGGGATTATACTGAAGAATCTTCCTCTAGAAGTCCGACGCTGAGCCAAAGATCAGTCCACGAGAGGCTGCAGTTACCCCTTCGCCTCGCCGCACCGAGTGCCCTCCTACTTTGCAAAGATTGGGAGCCCACGTGCCAGCTTCTCAAAGGCTGGGTGCATAGGCAGAAAATTCAACCAAAACGGTGCCTGCGCCAATTCCGCAAGACATGATTGCCCTTGTTCGGGACCTGGTCAACAACCAAATTTGAACAGTCCATGATAGGATTGGGCAAGTTGAACGAGGAAAAGGGCAAACAAGCAAGGCCAACTCTGATGAGGAACTGCCTTTCCCTTATACCCAACGCCTCATGGATGCAGAGGTGTCCCGTGATACAAAGCCTCCCAAAATTGATCAGTACGACGAGTCCAAAGACCCTGAAGATCATTTGGACAATTTCAGGTACGCCATGGAGGCCCGAGGCGCTTCCGAGGCAACAAGGTGTCAAATTTACCCTTCCACACTGAGGGGACCAGCTCAGGCTTGGTTCCAGTCTCTCCGACCGAACTCCATCGACACTTTTGCCGACCTGCGAAGGACGTTCTTGGCCAGATACAGAGTGGTGTCGGACCACATTTACAACCTCGACGATTTATCCCTCGTCAAACAACGGGAGGGGGAATCCTTGAAAAAATTCCTCATCAGATTCAATATAGAGTATACTAAATGTGAGGATTGTGACAACAGAATCGCGCGCAATTGCCTGATGTGAGGACTACGCGCTGGTGACCTTCGCTCTCACTTGATAAGAAACCCCCTGGCCTCGTATGACGACCTCTCTGTCGAAGCCACTAAGTGGGCAAAAGCTGAAGAATGGGAAAATTAGGTGGATTCCCTCGGGACCGACTCAAATAGAAAGCAAAGAGAGGGTCGAACTGAAGAGAATAGGCCATCTCCAAAGAAACACAAGGCTTCAGGCTTAGGCAGCGAAAGAGCTCCTTGGGAAGTGATGTTTACAGAATACACCCCTTTGAATACCAATCTAGAGGTCATCCACGAAAAAATCAGAGCCGAACTCCCTACCCCAAGAAAGATGAAGGGAGTCCCTCCAAAGTTTCGCAAGGAGGAGGTTTTTTGTAAATAGCACGAGGCTTATAGCCATAAAACAAGAGACTGTTATGCCCTCAGGGACGCAGTGAAGACTCTTGCCTGAGCTGGTAAGATTCCTCAATTCCTGGCTAAAACTGGAAGAGGTCATCAACTCGACCCCGTGAAATTGGCGATAAGCGACGAAGTGAAGAATGCCAATGTCTCTTCCATCGGCGGCGGACCCTTTCCGGCTGGTCATTCTAATCGTGCCTAAAAGAAGTATGTCCGCCGGGTCAGCCACGCCAATGGTTCTTTCTCTGTTGTCACAAAAGAGGTGGTGGAGTCAAAAAGACAGCATCGGGACTGGAACCCCGTAACCTTCAAGCCCAAAGATAGACAAGGTTTGGTCCACCCCCACTATGATCCATTGGTAATTGTGATGGAAGTTGAGGGAGTAACAGTGGCTCGCACATTTGTCGATGGGGGGAGTGCCGTAAACGTACTTTACTATTCAGCCTTCCAAAAAATAGGCCTTAAAGATGAACAGCTCGAGACTGACACACCAGCCCTGATCGGCTTCGGCGGAGAGGTAGTCCAACCGAGAAGTCACATCAACCTCACTTTCTCCCTGGGCCAGAACCCCCTAAAAAATTCCTGCATGGCATGCTTTGTCGTGGTGGACAGACCATCCACCTACAATATCATCTTAGGGTGACCCGCGCTGGTCGACCTGAATTGCTTAGTCCATTACGCCGACCTCCTACTCAAATGCCCGGTAGGAGACATCTGCATAACGATAAAGGGTGACCAGTGTTCAGCTCGGACATGCTATGCGGCCTCTATCAAACAGAAGGAAAATACCGGCGAGGCCGAACAGATGAACATAATCTCAGAACCGATCCGGTCACGTAACGAAAATGTGATCGCCATGACGAGCGAGCCGAACCCCTCCAAACTTTTCACAGCTGAAAATTGGGAGGAGGTACAGATTTCTAATGACAAACCAGATCAGCTCGTTAAAATCGGGACTAAACTGGGATCGGCTTAGAGAGCGAATTTGCTTGCTTTCTTGAGGTCAAATATTGAGGTTTTTGCGTGGTCGTACGATGACTTGCCGAGAATATCCTCAGAGGTCATCACTCACAGACTGAATGTTGATCCCAGTTTCAGACCAATCAGGCAAAAAAGAAGAGCATATGACGCTACCCGATATACGGCCATGGCTGAAGAGGTATCGAAACTGCAAAAAAATGGCTTCATCAGGGAGGTCCATTACCCGGACTAGCTAGCCAATGTGGCCATGGTGAAGAAAAACAACGGCAAGTGGAGGATGTGCGTTGACTTCACTGACTTGAACAAAGCCTGCCCAAAGGATAGTTTCCCCTTTCCCAGAATTGATCAGCTGGTAGATGTGACTGCTGGTCACGAACTCTTCAGCTTCATGGATGCATACTCAGGATACAATCAAATCCTGATGCACAAAAGTGACCAGGAGCATACTTCGTTTATTACCGATAGGGGGATTTACTGTTACAAAGTAATGTTGTTCGGATTGAAGAATGCAGGGGCCACATATCAGCGTTTGGTGAACCATATGTTCAGGGCGTCCATTGGACGAACTGTCGAAGTTTATGTCGACAACATGCTAGTTAAGAGCATCAGGGTAGATGACCATGTCAAAGACCTATCCGAAATGTTTGGCGTCTTGAAAGAATACCAGATGAAGTTGAACTCTACAAACTGCGTCTTCAGGGTTGAATTTGGGAAATTTTTGGGATATGTGGTTAGCCATAGGGGAATTGAGGCGAACCAAGAAAAAATCCAGGCCCTCATCAGCATGAGATCCCCTAAGACCAAAAAAGAAATCTAGAGCTTGACCGGTCGGGTGGCTGCGCTTAGTAGGTTCAAATCCCAATCTACGGATAGATGCTTGCCCTTTTCCAAAGCCTTAAAGGGTGCAGGCAAGACAATCATGTGGACCCCCGAGTGCGAACGGGCCTTCTAGGACTTGAAAGATCATATGGGACAGCCACCCATCCTATCAAAACCAGAGGTCGGGGAAAAGCTGTTCATCTACTTGTCCGTTTCTGATGCAGCTCTGAGTTCGGTCCTGATCCGAGAGGATGGCGGACAACAGCATCCTGTGTTTTACACAAGCAAAGCGTTGCTGGACGCTGAGACAAGGTACCCAAGGCCCGAGAAATTCGCACTAGCGTTGATCTCTTCAGCTCGGAAGCTTCGGCCATACTTCCAGGCCCATTCCATCATTGTACGAACAGATCAGCCCTTGAGACAGGTGCTTTCCAAACCCAAGACCTCCGGAAGACTCATAAAATGGGCTATTGATTAAGGGGAGTTCGACATATCATATGAGCCCAGAACATCAATCCGGGCCCAAGCAATCTCAAACTTCATTTGTGAATTCACTACGTCTGAACCGGGCAATCCAGACCAATCCAAGCTGAAGAGCCAATGTCCGCCCAATGATAAATATAGCCCCTTAGCCTGGGCCCTTTATGTGGACGGGTCGGCCAACGCTGCTGGGTGCGAAGTTGGACTTGTGCTCATTTCCCCCGAAAGAGTTGATTTGGAATATGCCTTGCAGTTCAACTTCTCCACCTTAAACAACGAAGCTGAGTACGAAGCACTTATAGCCGGGCTCCGACTTGCAAAAGAAGTGGGGGCCAACCATTTAGACGTCTTTGGTGACTCACAGTTAGTCGTAAATCAGATCCTGGGGGAATACGAGGCCAGAGATTCGAGTATGACAGCCTACCTGAAGAAAGTCAAGGATCTGCTCCATGGGTTCGAGAACTACTCCATCAACAGGATCCCGAGGTTCGAAAACATGAGAGCTGATGCCTTGGCTCGGCTCGCTTCAACCACTGACGTCGGAGGCTCGAAGAAGATTCTTGTAGAAATCTTGAATGAGCCGGCCATAACTGAGCATGAGTAGATCAATCTTCTCACCCACGCAGATCCAAGCTGGATGACCCCCATCACTGCCTATCTAATGACGGGGACGCTCCCAACAGACAGGATAGAGGGCCAAAAGATTAGGCAACGGTCGGCTCGGTTCACTATCATTGAAGGGAAACTCTATAGGTGAAGCTTCACTTTACCATTCCTACTGTGCGTAATGCCCGAGCGGGGGAGAATAATCCTTGAAGAAATCCATATGAGAACGTGTGGCAACCATGCAGGAGGAAGAACCTTGGCATACAAGACGTTCAGGCAAGGCTATTTCTGGTCAACACTGCACCAAGATGCGTTGTCATTGGCTCGCGCCTGTGTCAAATGTCAATAGTTCGCCCCAGCATCCAATATGCCTCCTGAGCAGCTCATCCCCATTCCAAGCCCCTGGCCCTTCGCAGAATGGGGGATTGACCTGATCGGTCCGCTCCCTATGGCCCCCAGTCAAGTCCAAATGGCAATAGTAACAGTGGACTATTTCACCAAATGGGCAGAAGCAGAGCCTCTAAGAAGTACCAGAGCGGAAAAGATCACTAGTTTTGTGAGGAGGAACATTATGTGCAGATTTGGGGTCCCTATACAATCATCACAGACAATNCCCACGCAGATCCAAGCTGGATGACCCCCATCACTGCCTATCTAATGACGGGGACGCTCCCAACAAACAGGATAGAGGGCCAAAAGATTAGGCGACGGTCGGCTCGGTTCACTATTATTGAAGGGAAACTCTATAGGTGAAGCTTCACTTTACCATTCATACTGTGCGTAATGCCCGAGTGGGGGAGAATAATCCTTGAAGAAATCTATATGGGAACGTGTGGCAACCATGCAGGAGGAAGAACCTTGGCATACAAGACGTTCAGGCAGTGCTATTTTTGGCCAACACTGCACCAAGATGCGTTGTCATTGGCTCGCGCCTGCGTCAAATGTCAGTAGTTCGCCCCAGCATCCAATATGCCTCCTGAGCAGCTCATCCCCATTCCAAGCCCCTGGCCCTTCGCACAATGGGGGATTGACCTAATTGGTCCACTCCCTATGGCCCCCGGTCAAGTCCAAATGGCAATAGTAACAGTGGACTATTTCACCAAATGGGCAGAAGCGGAGCCTCTAAGAAGTACCAGAGCGGAAAAGATCACTAATTTTGTGAGGAGGAACATTATATGTAGATTTGGGGTCCCTATACAATCATCACAGACAATGGGAAACAATTCAACTGTAAGGAATTCAAGGGCTTCTGCGTGACTTACAAAATCAACCTTCGCTTCGCTTCGGTATATCATCCCCAAGCAAATGGTCAGGTTGAAGCCATTAATAAGATAATCAAGAAGACCCTTAAATCCAAGCTCGGTGCAGCTAAAGGCAACTGGCCTACGCTCTTTCCAGAGGTGCTTTGGTTATACCGAACTACCCACCGAACTTCCACCAAAGAAACGCCTTTTGTGCTTGCCTTCGGTAATGAAGTAGTCGCCCCCGTAGAAATGGGAACACCTCCACTACGTTCTGATTTTTACAATCAGCACCTCAATGACGAAAGACTTCTTTTTAACTTAGATCTGATCGAAGAGAGGCGCGCCAAGGCTAGCCTCTACAAAGTAAATTAACAGAAACAAGTCAACAAGTACTACAACAAAAGAGTCAGGCCAAGGCGATTCCGCGCCGGGGACTTGGTCATGCGGAAGAACCCATTAGAAGTAAAAAGAAACGCCTTCGACCCGGATTGGGACGGACCTTTCCGAGTAACCAAGGTGGTCTAACCCGGAACCTATGGCCTTGCCAGCCTCGGTGGAAAGCCTGAAAAATTCCACTGGCATGCCGAACACTTAAAGGCTTACTACCAGTAACCCCTTCCTCACTTCGTGCAAGTTTTTTAGACAAACATTGGGGGCTCGAATCGGTAACATATAAACTACCTTAGTCCCAACCACATTGTAAATTGGTAGTTGTATACAAGTTTGAATATATCCCTTGTTTATACTGGAAATGTTTGTCCCAAAAAACTTCAAACACCCTTGTCCGAGCCAACGCGGTTTCTAATGACCCTTGCTCGGCAAGTTACAGACCAGACAAGGTCTCTAAATGCCCTTGTCCGAGCCAACGTGGTTTCTAATGACCCTCGCTCAGCAAGTTACAAACCAGACAAGGTCTCTAAACGCCCTTGTCCGAGCCAACGTGGTTTTAATGACCCTCGTTCGGCAAGTTACAGACCAGACGAGGTCTCTAAACGCCCTTGTTTGAGCCAACGTGGTTTCTAATGACCCTCGCTCGGCAAGTTACAGACCAAACAAGGTCTCTAAATGCCCTTGTCTGAGCCAATGCTGTTTCTAATGACCCTCGCTCGGTAAGTTATAGACTAGACAATGTCTCTAAATGCCCTTGTCCGATTTGAGGCGTTTCTAAATAACCCTCTCTCGGCAAACTACAGACTAGACGAGGTCTATAAATTTTTTTCGTCGAAAACCAATAACCACCCAAAATAACCCAAGTTGTTATTATACGTTCCATTGTTCGAAAGGCCAAGTTTGTCATTATCATTATTTTTACAGTAATTAGATAAGTTAGAACAGAAAATAAACACTTGGAAACTGATTGGAAAAGGGAAATATTGGATTCAAAGTTCAAAAAAAAAAATTTACAAACACTTCTCCCCCAATCCACAAGTCGGACCAGGGGAACAAANAGGGGGGGAAAAAAAAAAAAAAAAAAAAGAGGTAACAAAATAGTTGGGGATCACTTCGGACGGCATCAGTCTTCGGCTCGGAAGAAGGAGGACTCACCAACGTTTAATGCCGAGCCTTGATCAGCATTTTTTCCCTCAGCAGCAACATCCGGAACGGCCCCTTCAGCTTTGGTAAGAAAGCTAAGGTCCCATCCCGGGCGTACTTCTTGAAGTTTCTTAATAAGGTCGAAATATCCATCGACCTGAGCCTCTTCAACGGCCTGCTCGATATCATCTTTAGCCTTCCTTTGAACCGCTAGGATTTGGCTTTGAAGCTCCAAGTTACGCTTGGATAGATCGGCAAGTCGACGCTCGGTCCCCTCAAGAGCAAGGCGCCCTTCCTCCACTTTGGCCTCCAACGCCCTCGTCCGTGCGCGAAGGTCATTCACCTTCGCCCCCTCGGAGACCACCTTTACCTCAGTGACCTTGAGCTCCACCTGCAGCTTCTCGCCAAGCTCCCGCTACTCCTGAACCTTAGTCTGGTAGGCCCGAACTGTGCTGCCCGAGTTGATGGAGGCCATAGCAAAGTCATGCCACATGGCAGCGAGTTGAAAAAAAAAAAAACAGAAGAACGTCATGAGTACGAAGAAAGAGAGAAGAACCAAAGCTAGATATTCCAAGAGACATACATAGATGGCTTACTTGCTACACTCCCTAGTTTGGTTCTCCAGGGTCGGGTCGGCCATCCCATCCTAGAGCTTGTTTTTGTAAAAGCCTGGGGTGAGGAAAGCGCTCACGCACTCCCCAAAGCCTTTGGCTTCGGTAAAAAACGGCACTTTAGAATGCTCTCCCCCTACCGGCTCGTGACCGCTCCGAGCTCTCTTCTCTCTCGCCTCTTCCAGCGTGCCAGAGTCCTTCCTCTTCTCTTTGTGCTCCATCGGCCCGGTCTCCTTCTTCTTCTTGGCTCTGGTGGAACCGGACCTCTGCTAGGGATGTAAAGGACCAGGGGTAGGAGTAGTAGTCGCTTTCTCCTTCTCCTTCTCCCTCACAGTGTGGGCCTACCCCTGGCCCCCCGCTGTCTGAGGTGCCCCAGAGCACGAATCACTCCTCGAGACCTTCTCAGACCCAGCTTTGGCAAGGGCCCTTAGCTTAGCCCTAGCGTCTGGGTCTCCTCTGTCCAAACCCATCGATCGAGCAAGACGAGCATCTCGCTTCGGTACAAACCAGCTAATTCCGCTCGACCCGATCAAAGCTCCACCAAGAAGACTGGCGGATGACCTCTTAAGTGAGCTCTGGTCCTATACTTTTACGAGCTCGGCTGGCGCTCGGTGGTTAGGTTACATTTGCCCACAGGATTGCAAAAAATGAAGAAGTTAGGAATGTAAAAAGAAAAAAATTGCTGAGAAGTCTGGGTTCGGATCGGATCCCTAAATCTACCTAGTTCCCTCAAGCATCTCGGAACACGATGTTCTGGAGGGTTGTCGAGGTTGGCAAACTCCCAATTGCCCGAAGCAAAGAAATATTTCTCCTTCCAGTGCTTCTAACTTGAGGGGTTTCCTTCTATCAACTTCTTGTCGATCGCTTGAAGATTGTAGAATCCTCGTTCGGACTTCTTTGTCCTTAACCCATAACAGTACATAAGGTGGTCCAGATGTGGCTCGCGACCATTCACCTCATGCCACAAAATGTGCATGGAAAGAATGTCCTAGTAAACGTTTGGGTTCAATTAATGAGGCGCAAGCCCGATCACAGCCAACCACATTTGTAAAAATGGGTGGAGGGGAAGCCTCACCCCGTTCTCCATCATTTTTGGGTATAGGGTAACCTAACCTGATGGGGGTCAGCTCGGCTTTTCACCATCGGCAGGGAGTTCCATAAGAACGGACCCGGGGATATGGAACCGATTGCGCATCTCCCCAATCTCCCATTCTTACATTTCGTTGGGGATCGTATCGGCTTTCCAGGCCCGCTCCTCGTAATACTTGGGATCCACTGCATATGCTGTGGCAGAAGTTGAGGCTTCTCCTCCTCGGTCTCTCTCTTTAGCCTCCTTCGAGATGGTTCTCTCGGTTTGCCCTTCATCTTCTCCCTCAGAAGTATCCTCATCGGCTCGGTTGTGACCCTGAGGACTCCTCCTTCCACCAACTTCTTCCTCCGAGTCCAGCACAACTACCGAAGCTCCTTAGGGAGGGACCGAGGTCACTTCTTCTCGTATAAGGCCGGATCGCCTCCCTGTGAAACTGTGCTGAGCGCCCTCTATTGCAGCGTCCCATTCCTCGAACTGTGTACGTGATGTTCTAGATATGCTCTCACCTTCAAAAGCCTCACCAGAACCAGTTTCGAACTCAGAATCTAAAGACATCCTTAGCTTTTCACTTTTTCTTCCTCTTCAAAATCACCAAAACTCTTCAAACGTGAGAACTTAGGGAAAGAACACAAAGAACCTCTTCGAACCCAGAAAATGTAGAAAACAAGAAGTGAAAGAGGAAAGTGCATGAAAATGGTGGAAACTTACCGTTTCTGAAGAGTAGAGATCTTGCGAACACTATCGATGCAGCAGAAAGACCAAAGTTGGTTTCACAGCAATTTCGCAAAGAAACGTTGAGAGCTCAAAGCAACATTAAGTTTCAAAAAAAGAAGGAAGGGGCTATTTATAGTCGAACCCGGTACATCCCAGCCGTTCGAATTCGAAAGATCGCACCATCAGATTGCGCCACCTACCGAGCACTTATGGGTTGACAATTGAAGCAACGGTTCACTTCAACTTTTTTACAGCAACCATAAATGAGTCTGAAGCTCTAATCCATACGACCCACGCACCTAACGCCACGTGGCAGAAAAGATGGGACACCAAGGATCGCAATCCAGCCCTACCGAGCTCGAATCCAAGAGATCAGCTATCCAGACAAACCCAAAGTGTTTGTCTAAATAGCTGGGGGACTTCTGTTGGTGCTCGGATCGGTATCCACGTCACCCACGAGTGGATAGTTGACACTTGTCCCTATCCTTAATGTTGACCGTAAAACCAAGCAAAATTGACTATCTACCACATCATTGTGCCGAGCCAAACTCTGAGACCGGGGTAGACTCAGTATCGAACCCACGGGATTTGCATGATCTTCGAGGTTAGTCTCATGCAGCTCAGGTAAAAATACAGATCGGCTCGGCTTCATCCACTTATGTCGGCTTCAATCCTGAATGCACATTCCCCAAGGGATATGCACTCAAGTGTTGGATGCACAAAGTCTTCCTTCTATCTAACGCAAGGGAGGCATGACTTGACAGTTACTTCGTCCCTTCACCCACTTGCCATGCTTGCATTTAATGACCAAGTGGCCTAGTGGGTGAGATGAGTGCTGTAGATGCATCAACGTGGCCTAACAACAACCGCCCATTTCCATGCAGGTATCTGGGGCTTTTGCCTATAAATACGACCCCCTCTCCCCACTTTCAAGGGGTCAAAAAAATCATGGATAAAAATATACAGAGAACATACATCAATTGAATTGATCTCAAGCCTAGCTCTTGGGATTAATCCTCTGATTCTTACTGTTTTCTAACTTTGGCATCGAAGGGTCCTTAGCCAACACCTCACTGGTGTAAGTTCACATCCTTGTTTTCTGTTTCTACAGGAATTACAAAGTCTAGGGTTTGAAGGAGCAAAAACAAGGTCTTCTAAAGATCCATCTACATTGATCCAGAAGCCTTCAGTTTTTTGGCATCAACAATATACTTGAGACCTCATCCCTCGTTGGGAGTGCGTTAAAATCTCAAATACTCCCAAAGCAAGTCCACTATGCATCCAAATTTTAGATTTTGAGAGCTCTCTACATATTCTTATGGTTACCACAAGACGTCATAAATAATCTTGTACATTCATAAAAATGAATCACACAATCACAATGCTTGAATAATGATTAGTATAATATAATTAATAACTCAACTGAGTCAATCACCTAGATGGGTAGGAATTCACTCAATGCATGCATTCTAAAGCATACGCAAATTACCAAAATGTATAGGTCAAGGCAAGGTGTCACCACCTGGGTTTTGAGAAAATCCT
Organism: Purshia tridentata; assembly: GCA_003254885.1. NCBI lineage: Eukaryota > Viridiplantae > Streptophyta > Magnoliopsida > Rosales > Rosaceae > Purshia > Purshia tridentata. Next base: position 6,408 of record QANT01004663.1, on the reverse strand, counting down.
TAGTTTGCTCGTACAGCACCACCACTTTATGAGATCGACCATTCAACAAACCATTCCTCGAAGGTCATATAAAATGACCATTTTGCCCTTGCAACACGAGATAAAGAATTAATAGAAATTTCAATTAGTTGAAATCACAAAGGAGTAACAATGTGGATGAGTTAAATACTCTAATATTTAAGGTATTATCCAATCCACACCCGAAATTGGTTTCCTGTTTAGTTACTAAGACAATCCTTCACTTGGTGTAAGCAGAAGGAAGATTTGACTGGCACCCATAACATATATAAGGTGACTTTAAGAATGAAATAAAAGCACGTATTTCAGAGTAAGCGTATGAAATGACTAAAATGCCCCTAGACCAAACCGAGCATCTAAGTTTCTATCTCATGGTCGTTCAAGTCTTAATCTAATCTGATCACAAATGAATTGGTTCTAATAAAAGAATTTGATTATATTTGACGAGACACTAACAACATGGGTTTCAATAAAAATAAGCAAAATGACTGAAATACCATTTTTGTCCATCGAGGTCTACGATTTACTTTTTCAGGTTATTTCTCATCTAAATTCAATCGAAAGAATATGATTTAGAATTAGTAAGTGAATACAATTAAGTTTGTCGAAAATCATTAGGTTTTGAGTTCAGTTTATGGTTCGACTCAAGGGTTTCTGAGCCAACATGACAAGTTCAAAGTAACGACTTAACACAAATAGTAAGTGAATACAATTAAGAATGAAACAAAAGCATGTATTTCAGAGTAAAAAGTATGAAATGACTAAAATGCTCCAAGACTAAACCGAGCATCTAAGTTTCTATCTCATGGTTGTTCAAGTCTTACTCTAATCCGATCACAAATGAATTGGGTTCTAACGAAAGAATTTGATTATATTTGACAAGACACTAACAACATGGCTTTCGATAAGAATAGGTAAAATGATTGAAATAACATTTTTGTCCATCAAGGTCCACGATTTACTTTTCTGGGTTATTTCTCAACTGAATTCAATCGAAAGAATATGATTTAGAATTAGTAAGTGAATACAATTAAGTTTGCCGAAAGTCATTTATGTTTTGAATTCAATTTATGGTTCGACTCGAGGGTTTCTGAGCCAATATGACAAGTTCAAGGTAATGACTTAACACAAATAGGTGATCGTCGACCTCAATTTCGTTGGAAACGAAATCAACGTCAATGAAGGCTCAATCGGGTCTGTAGGTTGATTTCGGGTTTTCTGGGTGATCTAAGGCCATGAGGAGATAAAAGAGGAAGATATGAGAAGTTGGCTAGTGGCACTACAACAATAATGTAAATACACAACACTTAATAGATAACGGTTATCTTAAAACTGTTGTGTAGTTTTAAAGCATAACGGTTTTTTTTTAAATGTTGTGTTAATGCATGAAATCCTATGGTTTTTGGTGTGGTGATTGTTTTTGTTTTGCTTACACAATGGTTTTATTTTGTAAGTGTTGTGTAAGTGAGAGTTAAATAAAAAACCGGTCTACAGTGAAGTAATTAAAAAAGCAACTGTAGCTTAAAGGCATTGTGTAAGGTTCCTTTCCCTCTATCACTTAACACTTGGTCAAAATAGTAGATCTGTTTACTTTCACTGCTCCCAAAATTCACTATCACTTCTCACCTTTTATTCAACATTCACTCACTTTCGATTTCCCTCTAAGTTTNAGCTACCAATGCATATAGGGATAATGAGCAAATTGAACCAGAACATCCATTTGTCTCTGAAACAGTGGACATGGAAGGCATGAGGCAGATTACTTTGGGGATGACGCTTCTAATGATTTTGTGAATGTTGTTGGGGATGGAGATGCACCTTTGTATCCTAGTTGTACAAGACACACTAAGTTAGCTGCATTAGTAAGGTTGTATAATCTGAAGGCAAAGCATGGGTTGAGCGATGCAGGTTTTACTGATTACCTTATTGCTTTTGGGGATTTGCTTCCAGAAGGAAATAAACTACCCATATCCATGTATGAGGCAAAGAAGACTTTATGTGCATTAGGAATGAATTATGAGAAGATACATGCATGTCCTAATGATTGCATCCTGTATATAAAGGAATATGAGGATGAAACTAGTTGTCCCACTTGTAGTCTGTCACGGTGGAAGATTGGTAAGTATTCAAATGTGATAGAAGGGGTGCCTGCCAAGGTCTTGTGGTACTTTCCTATTATTCCTAGGTTTAAAAAGATGTTTGAATGTAGCGAAACAGCACAAAGTTTAACTTGGCATGCAAATAAAAAAATGAAATGATGGACATATGCGGCATCCCGCTGATTCCCCATCATGGAAATTAGTGGATTTTAAGTGACCAAACTTCTCCGAAGATCCAAGAAACCTTAGGCTAGCAATATCAGCTGATGGCTTCAATCCCCATAGTTCTTTGAGTAGCAAATACAGTTGTTGGCCTGTTATTATAGTTATTTATAATCTTCCTCCATGGCTGTGTATGAAAAGGAAGTTCATGATGCTGACTTTGTTAATTTCTGGTCCTAAACAACCTGGGAATGATATAGATGTGTACTTAGCACCCTTGGTTGATGATTTAAAATCTTTATGGGCTGGAGTTCCAAGAGTGTATGATGCATTCAGGTCTGAATACTTCACTCTTAAAGCTGTACTTCTTTGGACCATCAACGATTTTCCAGCCTATTGAAACTTATCTGGGTGTATTGTGAAAGGGTATAATGCATGTCTAATATGTGGATCAGAGACGAGACCTCATAGGTTGGTACATGGTAATAAATTATCGTACATAGGCCATCGAAGATTCTTAGTACGCAATCATCCTTATCGAAGGCAAAAAGTAGCTTTCAATAACTTGCAGGAATTAGCACCACCTCCTATACCATTAACTGGGGAGGAAGTCCTAGAAAAAGTTGAAAATGAAAATTTTCCCCCTTTTGGCAAGAGGAAAGTCAAGAGTAAACAGGTTGAGGGTGAAGCTAGAGCTTGTTGGAAAAAGAAGTCAATATTTTTTGAGCTTCAGTATTGGAAATCCCTTCATGTTCGGCATAGTCTTGATGTTATGCATGTTGAGAAGAATGTTTGTGATAGTATTATTGGTACATTGTTGAACATACCTGGAAAAACAAAAGATGGGGTTGCAGCTCGATTGGATTTGTTAGACATGGGGGTTCGAACTGAATTGGCACCGAACACTTGTGGAAAAAGGACGCACTTGCCGGCTGCAAGTTGGAATTTATCTAGAGAGGAGAAGCGATCTGTGTGCAAATCATTTCAGGGTATGAAGGTCCCTGAAGGCTATTGTTCAAATGTAAGTCTTGTATCAATGGAGGATTTAAGACTTCTAGGCCTTAAGTCTCATGACTGTCATACCTTGATGCAACAATTACTCCCTGTGGCCATTCGTTCTGTGTTGGAAAAGCCCGTGAGATATGCTATCACAAGATTATGTTTTTTCTTTAATTCTATATGCAGTAAAGTTGTTGATGTATCGACGCTAGATAAACTTCAAGAGGATCTAGTAGTCACGCTGTGTTTGCTTGAGAAATATTTTCCACCATCTTTTTTTGATGTTATGGTTCATCTAACAGTCCACTTGGTTAGAGAAGTGAGGTTATGTGGACCAGTTTACTTTAGATGGATGTACCCATTTGAAAGATATATGAAGGTGTTAAAGGTGCATGTACGGAATCGTAGTCGTCCTGAGGGTTGCATAGCAGAGGATTATATTGCAGAAGAAGCGTTAGAGTTTTGCTCTAAGCATATGCATGAAGTCAACACAGTTAGTATCCCATCCTCTCATAAGTTTGGCTCTTTGAATGAAACTAAGCCCCTATCAGGTGCTTCTGTACAGCGGGTTGATGCTGACCAATTGGAGCAAGCACATCTTTATGTTCTAGAGAATATACCGGAAGCTGAACCGTATATTGAGTAAGTGCATTTTTTGAGCTTTAAAGTTAATCTTAATTATAATTGTTAATTTTTAAATTTGAAGTTGATACATGTCTCTTATTATTATAGTGAACATATGAGGTATTTGAAAGAGAAATATCCCAAGAACCAGAAAAAGAAAAGGTGGCTACAAGAAAAGCACAACCGAACCTTCATCCCTTGGATTAAAAAACGGGTACAATAGTTTAGTATTAAATTTTAAAAAACATACTCCCTCTATATTTGCAGATGCCATATTTGATATGGATGGTTATTTTTGTAGGTGAAGCAAGAACTTACTATTACACCTAATGACATACCTGATGCTTTGAGGTTAGGTGAAGCAAGAACTTACTATTACACCTAATGATATACCTGATGCTTTGAGGTGGATAGTTGATGGACCATGTTTGGAAGTCCCAAAATTTAATGGTTACAAGATTAATGGGGTTCATTTCAGCACCAAGAAACGTGATGACGTAAGAACAGTTCAAAACAGTGGTGTTTACCTACTGGCAAATGCCATGCAGATTGCCAATTCAAAGGACAAAAACCCTATCATCATCGATATGGTCTTCTATGGAGTGATTCAAGAGATTTGGGAATTAGACTATTACAAGTTTAGGCTGCCCATTTTCAAGTGTGATTGGGTTGAGAATCGAAATGGCATTAAGATAGATGAACTTGGATTTACATTGGTCAACTTGAGTAGGTTGAGTCATAAGCCAGACAAGTTTGTGTTGGGAAGACAAGTAAAACAAGTGTTTTATGTGGAAGACCCGGCAAATGCGAGGTGGTCTGTTGTATTGTCAACCCCAGATAGAGATTAAAGTGCATGGGAAGATGAGTTGGGTGACATTGTAGTTGACCTTCAACCATTTACCACCAGTTTGCCTCCCGTTGAGAAGTTTGATGATATATCTAGTGAAAGTGGAAAAGGATATATATGTGCGACCTGGAGGCGAACGCATATGGATTGATTAGGCATAGGAAGTCTTATGCTTCTTTTTCATTATGATGTTGTCGTTATCTTATTTTAGTTTATAAATCCAAACCTAATTCAGTTGTTTATGTGTATCTTATCAAATTTGTAATAAAGTGTTTAAATATGTGTACATACCTGTCTCTGTCAATAGTGATACTACCCCTGCCCATGTGTGTTCTAATAATAAATTGTTTATTTAGAAGTGTTTATAAACTGATAAGCATGTTATTTGTGTTTTGCAGACCATGGCTCCACCTAGAAAAAGCAACTCTAATTCGACACCTAGAAAAGCGAAGGAGAAAATGAAGCAACCACAATCAAATGTTGGTGAGGCGACAAGTTCGCATACTAAGGAGACACTCACTTCAGAAGGCAGCGTGAAGAGCAAACGAGGAATGGTGACAATGCCTCGCATTGTGAAGCGAAAGATCATAAAACTTAAGAAGGTGGTTGAGTATAATAAAAGGGGTCAACCTCATGGAAATGTGGCAACCGAAATGCAATCCTACATTGGGGTGTTAGCACGTTCTAAAGTCTTGATTACATATGAAAAATGGAAGAAGGTGGACGACGAATATAAAAACAAGATTTGGGAAGAAATAGAGGTGAGTATCTGTTTTTTTTTTTCATGTATTTATTTGTTTTTATTATAAATCAGCATGTTTCTGTATATAATTTGCATTATATATTTGCTTTCTGACCCAGCTATATATTTAGACTAATATGCATACCCTTAAAGATGCCTTGTAGCAACTAAAATGTTGGACTTGGATTTATGTAGTTGACATTTGAGGTAGCACCAGGAAGCAAGAAGTTGGTGCTGAAATCAGCAGGTGCTAAATGGAGGGAATTCAAGTCCCATCTCACAAATGGTTTCGTACTGCCATTTAAAGATGCCCCTGAGAAACTGAAGAAGGCCCCTGCTGAGTACAACTTTATTGAGCAATCTGATTGGGACAAGTTTGTGGCATTGAGACTAGCACCTCAATTTTTGATAATTGAATGAATGTTACTATTATATCCCTACAAATTACTGTCACAACATCCTATTTTATGCAATTAAGGTTATTTACTACTTGTTTTTCTTGTAGGAACTCCATGATCTGCAACAATCGAGACATGCAAAACTCGAGCATCCTCATCGAACCTCGCGCAAGGGTTATGTTGGCTTGGAGGACGAAATGGTAAATGTTAGGTTTATAGCCTTGTGATTTTGGCAGCATGTTTTTAGGTATCCTTGTTCTAATATGGCAGCATCTTACTATGCAGTTGAATGAGATGGATTCAGACCAACAAGAGGTTGATCGTGCTACTCTATGGATGAAAGCACGTGAAGATAAAGAGGGTAAAATCATAGATCCCAAGGCATCTGAGAAAGCAAAACGGATTGTAAGTCTTTCAATTAATTTGTTAAATTAATGGTAGCCTACACATGCCTGCCAAATACACAAGTGTGTGTATATGTATATACATGACCTTTGAGAGCTGATAGTGTATTTATCA
>QANT01004660.1:0-15046 GCA_003254885.1 Purshia tridentata | reverse complement strand
ATATTATTATTATTATTATTATTATACATCAATGGGGCAGACATAATGGATTCGAAGACGAAGAGAATTAGGCATAAATGAGATAGGTAAGATAAAAAGCCCTAAAATATGAAATTGAAATAATATAAATTACCTGGAATGAGAGGAGAGAGCCAATTGCAGAATTAAAAGAGTGTCGCAACTAGATAGGATTTCACAAATTCACTTGTGCGGGTAATACAACTAGGCCCTGTTTGTTACACTGAATTAAGAGTCACTGTCTTAAATAAGATACTAAGCAATCTTGTTCAACGCCCCAGAAAATCTTATTAACCCAGAAAAATCAAAACCAAACCAGAAAATTTGTAATGAACGAGAAAAGGTAGGAGCTCTAATTCGATGAGGCCGTCAGCTACCATAACATCAACGTCTTCGCTCCTAAGAGACACTGTTGAGTACGCAATCGACCAGAATTTCAAGCGATTCGGGTGTGGGTGGGAAGAATAAGAGGTGCTGAGGGTAGTTCTACAGCCGACTTTTAGTCTGAAAGTTATACAGCTTGGGCCTTTGGCCAGACTGAACTTAAGTTTAATGGCCAGCTATGCATTCTGTATTGAAGTGATCTGAAGAATTAAAGATAAATTATCCATTGTTGATGCAAAAATCTGCTCGGACTTCTGCACACAACTTAAATGCGGATGGTTGGTGACGTGGCGAGTTGAGCGAGTGAGCGGATGATCCGAGCGTGTCAACTGGTTGCTATCTCGATTTCTTCCTGCACACTGAACGGAAAAGAGCACCGGTATGGTACCGGCCGGAGATACTCCGATGGTAAAGTCAGAAGAGTGCAAGGAGGAGGATGTAAGAAGTGCTGAAGAACACAGCAAAGGCTTGGGAAGAAGATGAAGGAAAAGAGGTAAAATTTCTGGGTAAATGTTGCCAGAGCTTGGGCTAGTTTTCTCAGATTTCTGTGTCCCCTTTGCCTTATGGTTATGCTCTTACTTATAGGCAAAGGGATTGGGATATTTTGGCTGGCTAGTAGGTATGATCATGGCTAAACATAGGTCTTTAAGGGCTAAGTTTGCAGGATAGACTGGGTTACTGACATGTTCTTTCATTTAATGCAAGAGGGATGTCTGCAAGTTGCATGCATTAAATGGAAAGCAAGGCAGAGCAGGTAGGCCATAAATGCAAAGCATAGATTTTACCTTTGGAGTGTCAGGCGCAATAACTACGACTTGAGTTTACGTTCGGCTCGGAGTTGTATGAGTAGAGGTTGATCATTCCGATCCGAGTGGGACTTCCAGTGATGACACATCTGCGGGGAAGTTGAATACATCCAGGAACTACTCGGCTCGGAAGACATACGAATCCGATCCGAACAATAAGATGGAAGTGCCATCGAACAGAGTTCTGACGAAGGAAGACACTTTACACATTCCGATCCGAGCTCAGCATCCGATCCGAGATACTAGTGAATTTCGCAGATCCTGCTTCTGACTATTAGTCAACATGATTGGTTCGGATCGGATCCGATGGCATGATCCGATCCGATGAGGTTGTATCGATGGCCCACTGACACGGGTCGCGAGACGGAAGTTGAATCCGAGGTCCCATGTGTTCAGAATGTTGACCGTTGACTCGAACGGGGGTGTTATCCCCGAACAGAAGTCCCCCATCTTCCGAACCGAGAGTGCAAACAATCAGTTTGGAAGATGTGATTTTTCGGTTCGGACAGAGTACCTTCCGATCCGAACCCTTGAATATGGTTGGGGCTTGCTTTCGAAGAGACTAACATGCTCTATCAGACCGATCCGAGCAAGTGGATAAGTGACGAGACAGTTCCCACCTACCCGGACAGGTGGCCCTGCTTGGATGGTCGAGATGCCTCGGAACTCGGACAGCCGTCATCATTAGTGAGGTGACGCCTCGTTCCGTGTGCACTCAAATCAGATTTGAAATGTCCACGTGTCACGATCTGGTGTTAGGATTTGAACGTGCGGCTGGGATTTCTTCTGGGCCTAAGTATATAAGTCTTCTGGCTCTCTCTCTCTCCTCACTTTTGTGTTTCTGAAGAACTCCCACTCCCAGCTTTCTCTCGTTCTCAGCTCTCTCCTCTTTCGTTTCTGGCGAATCCTTCTCACTTCCGAGGATTTCTGTAAAGTTCGAGCACTTCTCTTCGCAAGGTGCGCATTTGTCTAGCGATCACACCCTCAAAGTCTCGAGAGAAACTGGTGAGTTCTTCCTTGGTTTTCTGGTTTTTTTTCTTTTTTTTCGGTTTTCTGGTTGTGTTCTTCGTGTTCTTCGCGAAGAACGCTTTTTTGATCCGAAAAGGTTGAAGTGTTTAGTGTTTAGAGTGTTTATAGACATGTCTTCCGAATCAAGTGCTCGGCTCGGATCCGGGAACGCCTTCGAGGGGGACAGTGACATCGATCCGAGCCGAACGGCATCGATGGATTTAGACTTAGATCAGCTCGACCGGGACCTCGACAGGATGGGTGAAGTCAGTAGTCGGCCCGGTCAATTGAGGATGCCCATCCGAGGCTCGGATTCCGAACAGGGAGAGGATGAAACTGAATCCGAACGCGAAGGTTCGGCGGAGCCAGAAGAAGATGAGCCCGGAGAGGAAGAGGCCGAACCGAGCGGTGACTTGAGGCTTCAGCGGGGTTCTGAGGAAGAGGAACAAGCTGAGGCCTCCACTTCGGCTCGGACAGTAGTAGGGTCGCCGATCGACCCTGACTACTACGAGGATAGGCCATGGAAGGCTGATCTGATCCCCAACGAGCTGGAGGAGTGGGAACTCGAGGACATCAGAACAAGGTACAAGTTCCCAGAATCTGTGACTGTTCGGCTTCCGAAGGGCGGCGAGAAGCCGAGCCGGCCACCTAAAGGATGGGTCACTATGTACCCAGAGATGTTTGAGAATGGCGTTCGGCTGCCCCTGCACCCGTTCCTCCAAAACTGTTTAAGTCTGATCGGCGCGGCGCCGCACCAACTAAATCCGAACACCTACAGGTTCATCATCTCGATGCATATCCTGTGGCATATGGTGTTCGAGACCGAGCCGCACACGGACTTTCTCACGGGGATATACGGGCTGAGATCGAAGCCTTCTGAGCTCGGCTTCTATCACCTCCAGGCTTGGAGGNGGGCCATTTTCTGGGCGGTAACCCTTCATGCCAGAAGTCGTGGAAGTTGAAATACTTCTTCATGAAGGGTGACTGGGAAGCCGAGCCGAACGTAGAGTTGGTCGCTCGGATCCCCAGAGCATTTAGGATTCCAGGTAGAAGACGATCACAGTAATCCGATCCGAAGGTGGCTTTCATTTATTTTTTGCACCGATTTCTAACTCGTTCGTTTTCCTTGCAGCCCCTAATCCCCAGAGCATTTAGGATCCCAGGTAGAAGACAATCATAATAATCCGATCCGAAGGTGGCTTTCATTTATTTTTGCGCCGATCTCTAACTCGTTCGTTTTCCTTGCAGCCCCCTGGACCAAGTGCAAATTGCGCAAGAAGTTCGAGGAGGACCTCGAGCAATTGAGAGCTCTTCCGACCGGCCAGCTGTCCACCGCCTATCTTCTCGATCGCGATCGGATCGGACTCAGCGGCATTTCCTTCTACGCTCCGAGACGAGACAGACGTTCGGAGAAGATGGACAAAGCTGACTTCGAAGAGAAGCTGAGGAGGAAGGCTGCGAAGGCGACCGGGCAGCCGTCAGGGGCCCCCCGGGATTCTGCGCCGAGGCAACCTCCGCCGAGGACGGTCCCCCGGCGTACACCCCCCAACTCACCTATTCGCCCGGATAGGGCGGGGGGTGAGAAACGAGTCCCCGAGCCGAACGAGGGCTCGGGATCCTCGCCGAAGAGGGCGAGGACCCAGCAGAGGGAAAAAACCCCTCCGATCTCCCCTTCCGAGCCGAAGCTGCGTAGGGTCGAGGTCGACCCAGTGCTGGAGCCTCTTGTCATCGAGCTGAAGGAGGTTCTGACCCCTGAGAACGTACAGGGGCTCTGGCCCGATGGTAAGCGACTCTCCGCCCAGGCTATGGCAGCAGCCACCTCTCGGCAAGCAATGCTGGTAAGAGTTGTGCTTTTCCATTCGGATCCGAGCCGAACACGATCTTTAAATGTGATGATTGTCGCTAACTCTTTTGTCTTTGCAGCTTGCCCAGAGGAGCTTAGAGACGGCCCAGCGGGTAACTATGCTGGAGGACCAGATGAAGCTCGTCCGCGAAAGGTCGGCCACTGTCAAGGAGCAGCTTGTCCGAGCCGAGGACAAGCTGAAGACGGCCGAACGGTTCGCGAAGGAGGAGCATGATCGCGCCTCTGCTCTTGAGACTCAGCTGCAATCGGCTCGGAAAGAGGTTGATCGGCTGAGACGGGACCTCGACAAAACTCAGCAGGCCCACAAGGACATGGCTCAGTTCGCCCACGAGCTGCAAGAAGACGTGGAGCGGTCTGAGAGGAAGGCAGCTGAGTCGTGGCACGCGGCTCGGAAAGCGGAGGATGCTATTGCTGATGCCAGGCTTGCCGGGTACAAGCAGCTGCTTGCCGTGGTCCAAAAGAAGAGGCCTGACTGGGACATGACCTTCGTTGTCGATTCTGACGACGAGGGGGCTGGGTCCGAGCGTAGAGCCGAGGACATTCCGAGCCGAACAGAGCAGGGTGGCGTTCCTCCTACTGAAGAGGTGGTTGGGGTCGAGGCGACCGTCGAGTCGGCCGCTACTGAAGCCGAGCCGAACGTGGACGACGTCACCTTCGCCACCCCTTTGGAGCAAGTGCCACCTACTCCTTGATTGCTGGGTCTGCTCTTTTCTTTTGTTTTTAGAGTAGTTATTTCTGTTCCGAGCTGAAATGTGGCTCGGAATCCAAACATTGTAAAAACAATTTAACTTTCGAAAATTAATGACAAGTGTTTCTTCGTTCGGAATCTAAACCCTTTGTATTGCTATGAATAATTTTTGCTTTTATACAAGTGTATGTATGTTCAAAACAGCATTTTAAAGACCTTTGGGGTCTGTCTATCCGTCGAACGCCCGTTCGATCGGATATCTGTCCGAGAGGCATGAGGATCGGCAATGATCGCTCGGCTCGGACATGAAAATTTTTAAAGACCTTTGGGGTCTGTCTATCCGTCGAACGCCCGTTCGATCGGATATCTGTCCGAGAGGCATGAGGATCGGCAATGATCGCTCGGCTCGAACATGAAAATTTTTAAAGACCTTTGGGGTCTGTCTATCCGTCGAACGCCCGTTCGATCGGATATCTGTCCGAGAGGCATGAGGATCGACAATGATCGCTCGGCTCGAATATGAAAATTTTTAAAGACCTTTGGGGTCTATTGGGGTAGAAGTCCCCTAATTTTCGAGCTGGAATCATCGGTTCGGCTCGGAAATTATGTGACGAGCGGATTGACACTTGGGAAAAATTTTTGTCAAAAAACTCTCGCTTTGTATTCATCATAGTGACATCGAGCCGGACAGTCCCCAGCTTCGATCCTTACAAAGTCATTGGTAGTAAGGCCTTAAATGCTGGGCATGCCAGTTGAATTTTAGGGGCTTGCCGCTAAGTTCCGCAAGGCTGTAGGTTCCAGGCCGGACCGCTTTGAGGATGCGGTACGGTCCTTCCCAATTGGGGTCGAACGCGTCTTTTTTAACCTCCAGTGGGTTACGCTTCAAAACTAAGTCCCCAGGCTGAAAATTTCGCAGCCGGACCCTCTTGTTATAGTGCCTGGCCACACCCTTCTGATAGTTGGCACGATACAAGCTGGCATGTTCCCTTCGTTCGCCTATCAAATCTAAGCTGAGTCGTAGGCGTTCATCGTTGAGCTCGGCATCATACGTGTCTGATCGGAGCAAAGATACACCCATCTCGACCGGTGTAACCGCGTCTTCTCCAAAGGCAAGTGAGAATGGTGTTTCTTTAGTGGACGTGCGGTGAGTGGTCCGGTACGACCAAAGGACTTCAGGCAACTTGTCAGGCCAGTCACCTTTGGCTAGGCCAAGTTTTGACTTCAGCGTCCGTTTGATGATCTTATTAACAGCCTCCACTTGTCCGTTCGCCTGAGGATGGTAGACTGAGGCAAAGCGTAGGTCGATGTTCAGCCCAGAGCAGAAGGACTTGAACTCGTTGCAATTGAACTGCTTGCCATTGTCAGTGATGAGCGTATGTGGGACACCGAACCGACAAATGATGTTCTTCCAGACGAAATCCACCATCTTTTCAGCCTTGGTGCTTTGTAGCGGTTCAGCTTCGGCCCATTTAGTGAAGTAGTCGACCGCCACTACGGCCATCTGAACCTTGCCTGCGGCCATGGGCATAGGTCCAATCAGATCGATCCCCCATTGTGCGAACGGCCATGGATTGGGCACGGTGGTTAACAATTCGGGAGGCTGATGAGGTACTGTGGCTAGCCGTTGACACTTATCGCACGCACGTGCGAACTTGAGAGCGTCTTGGCGTAGAGTTGGCCAGAAGTAACCCTGCCTGGTTACTTTGTAGGCCAGTGTCCGACCGCTAGAATGATTGCCACAGACGCCTAGGTGGACCTCCCTTAGCACCTCATGCCCTTCGGCTGCGGTTATGCATCGCAGATATGGCAGAGAAAAACTCCGCTTGTAGAGTCTGCCGTTGATGATGCTGAACCGAGCTGAACGGAGCCGAACGAGCCGTGCCTCCTCTTTGGCCGACGAGAGGGTCCCGGCAAACAGATAGTCGAAGATTGGAGTCATCCACGTCTGTTCAGCGCTCGTTTGCATGATGTCTTCTTCTGGTTCGGCTATAGTGGGTCGACGTAGTACCTCTACAGGTATTTTCCGAGCCGAGCAGGATGTAGGAGCTGAGGCCAGTCGTGCCAACGCGTCCGCCCTTGAGTTTTCGCTCCTGGGTATCTGAGAGATATGATACTCGTGAAACGTCCTCAGAAGGGCCTTGGCCCGTGCGAGATAGGCTGTCATGTTCTGATCGCGAGCCTCATATTCATCAAGAATCTGATTGACGATGAGCTGAGAGTCGCTGAAGATGTTTATCCTGGTAGCCCCTAACTCCCTGGCCAGGCGAAGGCCAGCGATCAGTGCTTCGTATTCAGCCTCATTGTTAGAGGCTCGGAACTCGAAGTGCAAGGCATACTCGATGACAGCCTCATCTGGAGTGATGAGAACAAGGCCAGCCCCACTACCGGACCCGTTGGATGAGCCGTCGACATAGAGAGTCCAGGTGAGGCCATCAGTAACTGAAGGGACTGACGTGTTCGGCTCGGAAGGGATCGTGGCAATTCCTTCATGCGACGGAGGCAGCTCTCCGTCTGTGGCAGTGAACTCGCATAAAAAGTCGGCTACGGCCTGACCTCTGACCGCCGTCCTTGGCCTATATTGGATATCGAACTCTCCCAGTTCGACAGTCCACTTGATGAGCCGGCCGGAAGTTTCTGGCTTGGCCAGGATTTGGCGTAGTGGTTGGTCAGTCAGGACAGTGATGGTATGAGCTTGGAAATATGGCCGCAGTTTCCGAGCCGAACAGACTAGAGCCAGGGCCACTCGCTCGAACCGTGGATATCTGGTTTCAGCGCTGAGGAGTGCCCGGCTGACATAAAAAACGGGGTGCTGCACCCCCGCCACCTCTCTGATCAGTACCGAGCTGAGGGCTAAGTCGGAGACTGACAGATAGATGTAGAGGTTTTCCCCTTCCTCTGGTTTGGATAAGATGAGAGGTTCTGCCATATGCCTTTTCAGATCTTGGAACGCCCGTTCGCAGTCCGGGGTCCATTCGATAAACTTACCCGCCCCTTTCAAGGCCTTGAAAAAGGGGAGGCAACGGTCGGTAGACTTGGAGATGAACCGGTTGAGGGCCGCCAGTCTTCCGGTAAGGCTTTGTACTTCCTTCCTGGTGCGAGGAGATCGCATGTCGATGAGGGCCCGGATCTTCTCTGGATTAGCCTCGATCCCTCGCTGGCTGACCATATAGCCCAAAAACTTGCCCGATTCGACCCCAAATACGCATTTGGTGGGGTTGAGTCGCATCTTGTACTCCTTCAGCACGTTGAACATATCTGCCAAGTCACGGACGTGATCCTCCGCTCGGACGCTTTTGACCAGCATGTCGTCCACGTAAACCTCCACAGATTTTCCAATGGAGGTTCGGAACATGTGGTTGACCAGCCGTTGGTAGGTGGCCCCTGCGTTTTTAAGTCCGAACGGCATGACCTTGTAGCAGTAAGTCCCCCGGTCTGTGATGAAGGAGGTGTGCTCTTGGTCGGCCTTATGCATCAGGATCTGGTTGTAGCAGGAATAAGCGTCCATGAAGCTGAGGAGCCTATGTCCGGCCGTGGCATCGACCAGCTGATCTATTCTGGGCAATGGGAAGCTATCCTTGGGACAAGCCTTGTTTAGGTCCGTGAAGTCGACGCACATTCGCCATTTGCCGTTGCTCTTCTTGACCATCACCACGTTGGCCAGCCAGTCCGGGTAGCTGACCTCTCGAATGAACCCGTTCCTTTGTAGCTTGTTGACTTCCTCCGCCATGGCAGTATAACGGATTGGGTCGTAAGCTCTTCGTTTCTGGCGAACGGGCTTAGTTTGTGGGTCGATATTGAGTTTGTGGGTGATGACGTCAGTGGCAATTCCCGGCATATCGTCGTATGACCAGGAGAAGACCTCAGCATTAGCTCGTAGGAAGGCCAGTACCTCGGCTCGGCGGTCGGCAGGCAAAGCTGATCCGATCCGAACCAACTGTGTTGGTCGTTCCTTGGCGATGGGAACTTCCTCCCATTCTTCGACCGGCAATGGTCGGAAAGATTCGTTCGGCTCGGACGTAACGTTGTACGTCTCGGCTCTCGGCCATTGCCCCATCTCAGCAATGGTGTTTGTCTCCCGAGAGTCCGGTGTCCGGCCCTTCTGCTTGATGGAATTGGCGTAGCAAGAACGCGCGGAGAGCTGGTCGCCCTGGATCACTACGCATTCGTCCCCCACCGGGCATTTGATGAGGAGTTTGGCGTAGTGGACAATGCAATCTAGGTCAACCAGGCCTGGTCTCCCCAGAATGACGTTATACGCAGACGGCCGGTCGACGATAATGAAGTAGGATTGGCACGTCCGCTTGATGGATCCCTTCCCTAACGCCAAAGGGAGGGAGATATGGCCCAAGGGTCGTACAACTTCCCCTCCGAAGCCAATGAGGGAGGGGGTATCCCTTTCCAGGCGGTCCTCGTCGATGCCCATCTGCTGGAAGGCAGAATAGTAGAGGATGTTGACCGAACTGCCTCCATCGACAAAGGTCCGGGCGATAGTAAGGTCAGAAATCTCCGCCACGATCACTAATGGGTCGTAGTGAGGGAAGACGATATCCCTCGACTCATTGGGCTCGAAGGTGACCGCGGCCCAGTCCCGGCGTTGGCGTTTGGACGACCCTAGTGCCCCTGCCTGAATGGCTAGAGTTTCGCGAGGGAGTCCGGCAGTAGCCTCTCTCACGTACCCCTTCTGTGACCGAGCCGAGTCTCCGGCAATTGACAATCTCCCAGATATGGAACCGATTGCGGCGTCTGCTGTCGCAATGGTTTGGGTGGCCTTCCGGCGCTCCGGCCGTTTGACGTTCGGCCCTCCTGTGAGAAACTGGGGAATCTTGCCTGCCCGTGCAAGCGTCTCTATTGCGTCACGGAGCGAATAGCAGCTATTCGTCACGTGCCCGTAATTCCCGTGGTACTTGCAGTAGACGTCCGCCACTATTTGGTCTTGGGGCGGCCCCTGGATTTTCTTGGCCAGAGGCAATTGGCTCTTGATTTGGCCCAAGATCTCCTCAGGGGTTAGCTTGAGTGGAGCGTACTCGGTGTAACGGACCGACTGAGGTTCTTTAGGCAGGAGCTGGCGCGGCTCGAACACTCGCTCCCTCTTGGGCAGTGGTTGGAGCCTCGAGCTGGAAGCCCCACCATCCTTCCTCTTGACTGCCTGACCAGTCCTGAGGGAATCGAGTTTTGCCTCATACTCTTCTTGGCGGGCGTACTTGGCTGCTTCAGTGGAGAGCTCATCGTAGTTGTCCGGTGGGTTGCGAATTAGGTGCGAGCGCAGGTCCCTTGGGAGCAGACCCTGCATGAGGGCGACTTTGGCTGAATGGTCGCTGCAACCGTCACACTTGGTGTACTCCAAGTTGAACCGAATCAAGTACTTCTTCAGACTCTCATCCTCCTGCTGTTTGATCAAGGTGAGGTCGTTGAGGTTGTATAGCCGTTCAGATACAACCTCATACCGGGCGATGAAAGCCCTCCTCAGCTCGGCAAAAGAGTCAATGGAGTTGGGAGGCAGCCCCCTGAACCAATCTCGAGCTGACCCGCGCAGAGTTGAGGGAAAGACCCGGCATTTGGTGGCTTCGGAGGCTTGACGAGCTTCCATGGCGTAGCGGAAGTCATCAAGGTGGTTCAGTGGGTCCTTCGTGCCATCATACTGATCGATCTTGGGGGCTTGGTGTCTCTTGACACTCGGGCGGTCAAGATTCGATCAGTGAAAGGGAGAGGCAGCTCGTCTCCTTGGCCCCCACGGCAGGCGTTCCCTCTCGACCGCTCGACCTGACCTAGACGGTCGTGGACGTTCCGGAGCTGGTCACGGAGGTAAGTATTGATCTGACCGTCGGTAGGTGCGGCTGAGCGGGCCGACATGGTCTCTGCGGATCCTTCGGCGTGATCCCCCCGTCGATGGGCCCTAGGCGGGCGAGTGAGACGAACACTCGCCTGCTTGGGGTCTTGCATGATCATGGCGGGCCCAAGGCGTTCTCGGAAGCTGGGTCTGATGCCCGAGCCAGATTGGGCTGGCGTGTGATGGGAAGATGAAGAGTGCGAGCCCAGCCGAGATGCTGCAGGCCTTCGGGTACCCGCTGAAGTCGACGGTGCTTCGGATCCGAGCCGATCAGACACCGGGACCGAAGTTCGGCGGGTTCGATTTTGCCGCGGTGTAGGGAGACCAACTTCCTCTTCTACTCGGCTCGGGCTACGGTGGTAGGCCGATCTCTTGTGGGAGAGCAAGAGCCGGGCGTCGAGATACTAAAGCTGTTCGTGGAGGGGCATCCTCTCGAAGCCGGAGAAGGTGCAGTCGATATTCTGCCGAGCAGGATGGCTATCGATATCCGCCTGAGTAACTGCCCGAGCGTTTCCGAGCGATCGGATCTCGGGCTCAGTCTGGATGGTGCGAGCAGTCCGAGCGGTTCTGGTAGGCTGAACCGAACGCTCGAGACTAGCCAATTGAGTCTGTTGCCGAGCCAGCAGGGCGGCTTGCTCTGCCTGCTTGGCAAGCAGCTCGTTGTTCTGACGGAGGAGAGCATTTTCTGCCGCCAGGTGTCGTTCAGTCTCGCTTTGATGCCGAGCCGACTCCTCCCTCCCTCCTTTTGCAGGAGTGTTGGGCTGAACATTTGGTCGTTCGGCAGGAGACCGAGTGGATGAAGATGCTCCAGTCTGTTGCGTGGCAGACATGGTGACGATGATGGGAGTGAGTTGAAAAGATGATGGGGAGCCGAACACTAACGTAGCCGAGTGCTTGTTCCCACAGACGGCGCCAATCTGTTGATGCAAAAATCTGCTCGAACTTTTGCACACAACTTAAATGCGGATGGTTGATGACGTGGCAAGTTGAGCGAGCGAGCGGATGATCCGAGCGTGCCAACTGGTTGCTATCTTGGTCTCTCCCTGCACACTGAACGGAAAAGAGCACCGGTGTGGTACCGGCCGGAGATACTCCGATGGCAAAGTCAGAAGAGTGCAAGAAGGAGGATGCAAGAAGTGCTGAAGAACACAGCAAAAGCTTGAGAGGAAGATGAAGGAAAAGAGGTAAGATTTTTTTGGGTAAATGTTGCCAGAGCTTGGGCTAGTTTTCTCAGATTTTTTGGTGTGTCTTTGGCTTGTGGTTTTGCTTTTATTTATAGGCAAAGGGATTGGGATATTTTGGCTGATCAGTAGGTGTGATCATGGCTGTTTATAGGTCTTTGGAGGCTAAGCTTGCAGGGTAGACTGGGTTACTAACATGTTCTTTCATTTAATGCAAGAGGGATGTCTGCAAGTTGCATGCATTAAATGGAAAGCAAGGCAGAGCAGGTAAGTCATAAATGCAAAGCATAGAGTTACCTTCGGAATGTCAGGCGTAATAACTACGATCTGAGTTTGCGTTCGGCTCGGAATTTTATGAGTGGAGGTTGCTCATTCCGATCCGAATGCGGCTCCCAGTGGTGGTACATCGGCGAGGAAGTTCAAAATATCCGGGAGGTATTCGGCTCGGAAGATATGCGAATCTGATCCGAACAATAAGACGGGAGAGCTTTCGGACAGATAATTTTGACGAAGGAAGACACTTAATGCATTCCGATCCGATCTCAACTTTCCGATCCAAACTGACGATGAAGTTTGCAGATCTTTCTTCTGACTATTCTGACTATTAGTCAACATGACCGTTCGGATCGGAACCGACAGTAAGATCCGATCCGACGGAGTTGCATAGATGGACCATTAACCAGGGATAGCACGGAAGCCGAATCCGAGATCCCACGTGGCCAACTATGTTGACTGTTGACTTGAGTGGGGGTGTTATCCCCAAACAGAAGTCCCCTAGCTTCCGATCCGAGAATGCTAACACTCGGTTTGGAAGATGTGATTTTGGATTCGGACCGATCCGAGAGTGCTAAATCTTTTCCGATCCGAACCTTTGTAAACAGGTGGGCTTTGCTTTCGAAGAGTTCGACATGTCCTGCGAATCTGATCAGAATAAGCGGCGAAATGACGAGACACTTCCCACCTACCCAGACAGGTGGCTACGTTTGGGTGGTTGAAACGCCTCGGAACTCGTAGAGCCGTCATCATCAGTGAGGTAACGCCTCGTTCCGTGTGCACCCAAATCAGATTTTGAATTGTCCACGTGGCATGATCTGGTGTTGGGCGCCAAAACGAACTTGCGGCTGAGATTTCTTCTGGGTCCGAGTATATAAGCCATTTGCCTCTCTCTCTCTCTTCACTTTTGCAATTTTTCTGAAGAACACTCTCTCGTCCTCAGCTCCCTCTCTCTCTCTCCTTTCGTTTTTGGCGAATCCTCCCCACTTCCGAGAATTTCTGCAAAGTTCGAGCGCTTCTCTTCGCAAGCCGCGCATTTGTCTGGCGATCACACCCTCAAAATCTCGAGAAAAACTGGTGAGTTCTTCCTTGGTTTTCTGGGTTTTTTCTTTTTTTCGGTTTTCTGGTTGTGTTCTTCGTGTTCTTCGCGAAGAACGCTTTTTTGATCCGAAAAGGTTGAAGTGTTTAGTGTTTAGAGTGTTTATAGACATGTCTTCCGAATCAAGTGCTCGGCTCGGATTCGGGAACGCCTTCGAGGGTGACAGTGACATCGATCCGAGCCGAACGGCATCGATGGATTTAGACTTAGATCAGCTCGACCGGGACCTCGACAGGATGGGTGAAGTCGATAGTCGGCCCGGACAATTGAGGATGCCCGTCCGCGGCTCGGATTCCGAACAGGAAGAGGATGAAACTGAATCCGAACGCGAAGGTTCGGCGGAGCGAGAAGAAGATGAGGCCGGAGAGGAAGAGGCCGAACCGAGCGGTGACTTGNTGACCGGAGGCTTCAAAGGGGATCTGAGGAGGAGGAACACGCTGAAGCCTCTACTTCGGCTCGGACTGTAGCAGGGTCGCCGATCGACCCTGACTACTATGAGGATCGGCCATGGAAGGCCGACCAGATCCCCAACGAGTTGGAGGAGTGGGAACTCGAGGACATCAGAACAAGGTACGAGTTCCCAGCATCTGTAACTATTCGGCTTCCGAAGAGCGACGAGAAGCCGAGCCGACCGCCTAAAGGATGGGTAACCATGTACCCTGAGATGTTCGAGAATGGCGTTCGACTGCCGCTGCACCCGTTCCTCCAGAACTGTCTAAGCCTGATCGGCGCGGCGCCGCACCAGCTAAACCCGAACACCTACAGGTTCATCATCTCGATGCATATCCTGTGGCATATGGTGTTCGAGACCGAGCCGCACACGGACTTCCTCACAGGGATATACGGGCTCAGGTCGAAGCCTTCTGAGCTCGGCTTCTACCACCTCCAAGCTTGGAGGGGTCATTTCCTGGGTGGTAACCCATCATGCTAGAAGTCGTGGAAGTTGAAATACTTCTTCGTAAAGGGTGGCTGGGAGGCCGAGCCGAACGTAGAGTTGGTCGCTCGAGTCCCCAGAGCATTTAGGATTCCAGGTAGAAGACGATCACAGTAGTCCGATCCGAAGGTATCTTTCATTTATCTTTGCGCCAATCTCTGACTCGTTTGTTTTCCTTGCAGCCCCCTGGACCAAGTGCAAATTGCGGAAGAAGTTCAAGGAGGACCTCGAGCAACTGAGAGCTCTTCCGACCGGCCAACTGTCCACCGCCTATCTTCTCGATCGTGATCGGATCGGACTTAGCGGCATTTCCTTCTACGCTCCGAGACGAGACAGACGTACGGAGAAAATGGACAAGGCTGATTTCGAAGAGAAGTTGAGGAGGAATGCTGCGAAGGCGTCCGGGCAGTCGTCAGGGGCCCCCCGGGATTTCGCGCCGAGGCAACCCCCCCCGAGGACAGTCCCTCGGCGTACACCCCCCAACTCGCCTATTCGCCCGGATAGGGCGGGGGGTGAGAAACGAGTCCCCGAGCTGAATGAGGGCTCGGGTTCTTCGCCGAAGAGGGCGAAGACCCAGCAGAGGGAAAAGACCCCTTTAGACTCCTCTTCCGAGCCGAACGTACGGAGGGTCGAGATCGACCCGGTGCTGGAGCCTCTCGTCATCGAGATGAAGGAGGTTCTGACCCCTGAGAACGTGCAGGGGCTCTGGCCCGGTGGTAAACGACTCTCCGCCCAGGCTATGGCGGCAGCCACCTCTCGGCAAGCAATACTGGTAAGAGTTCTTCTTTTTCATTCGGATCCGAGCCGAACACCGCCTTCAAGTGTGATAATTGATGCCAACTTTTTCGTCTTTGCAGCTTGCCCAGAGGAGCTTAGAGACGGCCCAGCGGGTATCTATGCTGGAGGACCAGATGAAGCTGGTTCGCGATAGGTCGGCCACTATCAAGGAACAGCTTGTCCGAGC
>QANT01004657.1:0-10840 GCA_003254885.1 Purshia tridentata | reverse complement strand
ACCAAGAATAAACTGAGTTCTTAAAATCGATTTCCCAAAACCAAATCCATACTAAATCACTTTAAAAAGCAATAACCTTAAAAACCCCCGGGAATCCCAATCCTAACCAAGAGTCTCCACCTGGACTCATTATCCTCAACCAAACCACTAAATTCTTACTTAGTCCTCAATCAGTCCTTTAAATCCTCGGAAATTCCATTCCTAATTCCGTATCCCTTTTTACTAGTAACCAGCAACCCAAAACAACCAACACACTAGCAACCAAGTGACTAATTTAACTGAGAATTTAAGGGTCCTAGGTTCACTCACCGTGACCACGCGAAAAGACTAAACTACCCTTCGTGTCCGTCGTGGCTCCTTTGCACGGATTCCAAAATCCGGCAGCATAACGGCATCAAGGGTACAATTTCCCAAGCCGCCCGTACCTGTTAAGACCAGACAGTCCAAGAAACAACAACACAATTCACGACCAAGCCAACCAATCACAAAAACGGGTGGGAACCACCATGCACAGTGGCTGCCCGACCCTCGGAAAACACTCGAAAGGTCCGAGAAGCTCACCCACAAGCTCGGGTGATTGGCCCGAGGCCGAAAACCAAGAAACGGTCGCTGGAACCGTCACACGCAGCGAAGCCCACAGCGGTCAACGAGCGGTCAACGGCGGTCAACTGTCAAAAACGAAACTCGCATTTAGCTAAAACAAATTACATGGGTACGTAGAGGAGATCGAGAGGATCGATTCTCAAACCTGGGTCGACGGCCAAAAGTGGCCGGAAAAGGGTGAAATCAGGCCGGAAAAGCCGGCGGCACACCCCCTCTCAAACCGCCGCCCACGGCGGTCCAACGGTGCGATTGACCCCACCAACCAGCTGGGCTCGACGAGGGGAGAAGATCTGGGCGGTCGCTGGGCCTCGTCGTCGCCGGAAACGGCGAGATCGCCGCCGATCACCTCGACTGTGCACGCGCGAAATCTCCACTTTCCGGCTATTTCACGGCGAGCCGCCACCATGGGAAGGAAGAGAGAAGGCCGGCGAGCTCGGCGAGCCAAAGACCAGCCCAGCCCGCCGCCGGACGCGCCCCCACGCGCCGGCGAAAGGCGCGGCTGGCTGAGTGATGCGCGAGACAGAGAGAAGGGTCGGGAGAGAGGAGAGAGAAACTGGGTCTGATTCATTTCTGGGGTTCTGTGCCCCCTATTTAAAAATCCCACTTTTCAAAATTACCAACTTGCCCCTCTCTTCACACGTCCGTAACTTTCAAACCGTAGCTCCGTTCGACGCGTGCTACGTGTCTACGAACTCGTGAGGACGAGACCTTTCCAACGAACCCAAAGTCAACGCGAAGACCTTGCCCCTTTTAAAAGTCAAACTTTAAAATTCAAAAACCTCCAAAACGTTTTACTTTCAAATTAAAATCCCGAAAATCTTTAAAAAGCTTTTCAAAACCCACTTTGGAAAGTGCGGGGTGTTACAATCTACCCCCCTTAAAAGAATTTCGTCCTCGAAATTCCCAAGGGAAAGTAACACGGGAAGTGACTTCTCACAGTCACCAACAAACAACACAACCAAGCACAACACACAAGTCCAACTGAAAACTTTTTCAAACTGGGAACTTTTTCCTTTTTAAAACCGAAACCTTTTTCAAAACTGAAATCCCCTTTTCAAAACTGAAACTGCTTTTCAAAGCTTTCTGAAAAACAAAACTGAACACAACACAAACAAACAACAAGCAACCACGTAACCTTAACTAACTAACTAGCGGCAACAAGCTTGTCGTGTCCTTCTCGTAACTAAACTCTGAAACCTTCGTGTACGACCCGCAAGGTCTTCACTGCCTTTAAGTAGTCTGCCTTGCCATAACCTTTGACAACTGCTGAGTCTTCTTTTCCTGAATTTCCACCACGCTTTCGCTGCGCAACTCTGATCAACGTCGAAAGGCAACAACAACTAACGAGTAAACTGGTCAAAAGTGACCCAAAACTCGAGAAAAAGCACCAAAGTACAACCCTGAACGTCCGTAAAAACAACAGCCTAGGTCCCACCTGGCTACTTACTCAGTAACGCTGCTACCTCGTAAACTAACTCACTAGAGTAAAACTGTTCAACCCACTAAGTTCTATTTTCCTTTAACCCAACCAACTCTGTTCTCACTGAACAACCTTACCAACCGTCAACTTCCCTTAACTAACTTCCAACTCTGCTGAACTTGCTGAGGAGCAGGAGAAACGATGGCAGTGCGAGGGACACATTTGAAAATTTTCTCAAACCCTTTCATGGCTCACATCAAAACAATTTTCTGAAAATCCTTTGGAAATTCAAATTTTTCTCAAACTGGTTTTACTGAAACTGTAGTTTTTCCAAACTGTTTTTTCGTTCAACTGACTTTCCTCTGTAACAGCACCTTTCCAGCTCCGGGCGGTGTGGGATCGCTCACTTCACCTCACCTGGTAGCTTGCCACTGCCCCGCAGCCGCCCACATCAGGGTCTTGGTCCTTGGGTCTTGCAATCCACACACTTCCGGCCGGTCTAGCTCTGATACCATATTGACACGCCCCGACCCTCGGGCACTTGCCTAACTGCTGAAAACTGCCAACTGTTTCCTGTAGCATGCTTGAAAAAGAAAAATCTGTCATGGTTGATGACACGCCCCGACCCTCGGGCACGTGCCTAACTGCTGAAAACTGCCAACTGTTTCCTGTGGGCCCTTTTTCTCTAAAACTGTGAGCCATGATTATAAAATGATTTACTGAAATCACTGTAACTTTACAAAACAATTCATATAAAACCAAATGTAAAACCTTTTTCATAAAAACAAACTGTAAAATAACTTTCTGAAAACAGTGCTGGTCCCACTGCCTCGTCTTCTCTCCACTGCCTCCTCAGCTCGCTCAACCTGCAAAACCAAACCCTGCACCCAACCACAGGTGCACCGGGTTTACACACAAACCCGGTAAGCTCACTAGAGCTCGTGTGAGTGAAATCTACTGAAAACCTCAAATTAGAAATTCAATGAAATAATCAGATCATAAGGAACCATCTTAAAGCCTCGAATCAAAACTCAAACCACAAATCACAAATCCTAGTCCTTAGCCTTATCGGGAATACAAATTCCCAAGCCGAGCGCACCCAAACTCACCCACAAGCTCGGGTGGTTGGCCCGAGGCTGAAAATCAAGCAAACAGTCGCTGGAACCGTCACACGCGGCGAAACCCACAGCGATCAACGGGTAGTCAACGGCGGTCAACTGGGTCGATGGCCAAAAGTGGCCGGAAACTGACGAAAACTGGCCGGAAAGCCGGCGGCACACCCACACTCGATCCGCCGTCCACGGCGGTCCCACGGGTCAATCGAACCCACCAACACGCTGGGCTCGACGAGAGGAAGAGTTCTGGGCGGTCACTGAGCCTCGTCGTCGCTGGAAACGGCGAGATCGCCGCTGACGCCGACTGTGCGCGATCTGGTTCTCCACTTTCCGAGCTGTTTCACGGCGAGCAGCCACCATAGGAAGGAAGAGGGAGGCGGCGCGAGCACGGCGAGACAAACACCAGCCCAGCCCGCCGCCAGACGCGCCCCCACGCGCCGGCTAAAGGCGCGGCCGGAAGTGATGTCGCGAGAGAGACGTCGGGAGGGAGGAGAGAGAAAGTGGGAAAAAGTCTGGGTTTTTGGGCTTTTAAAATCACCTTTTTCAAAATTACCAATTTGTCCTTCTCTTCACACGTCCGTAACTTCCAAACCGCAGCTCCGTTTGACGAGTGCTACGTGTCTACGAACTCGTGAGGACGAGACCTTTCCAACGAACCCAAAGTCAACGCAAAAAGTCCTCCCGAACAAAAAGTCAACTTTTTGCCCAACTTTAAAAGTCAAACTTTAAAATTTGGAAAACGTCCAAAACGCTTTACTTTCCAAATAAAATCCCGAAAACTTTTAAAAAAACGTTTCAAAACCACTTTGGAAAGTGCGGGGTGTTACAGAGGAGGTGATGGTGAGACTCCGGAAACCTCTTACAAAGAGCACAGGCCATGTCAAGATTGGAAGTGTAACCCTAAATACGATCCTTGGTGGCTAAACGCTGCCATATAGGGATCCATAAAATGAAATTCATTTGAGGGATATTGTGGCTAGCCCATATAAGTTTGTACCAAGGAACAAGGGGATGGTGGTATCTAATTTTTTCCCAAGTAGAAGCCGCTGAATAGATACTCGTAGAGGAAGGCAGCCACTTAATACAATCAGGACGTTTAGAATTGGGCAAATACAAAGGCATAGACTCCTCAATTCCAGAGAATTAGCAAGCGGCCAGCTCCAAGAGTTGTTGCATATGATATCACTTACCAAAGCATTGGCGGGAAGACCTGAATCATAGATAACTCTCTCGCTCCAAGCAGAAGCAATAGGGCCACTAAGATGCCATGAATCAAACCAAAGAGAAGTGTTGGTTCCATTCCCAACCTTGTGAATAACAAAAGGTCTAGCAATATGGCGCAATTTCAGGATCTTTCGCCAATTCCATGAACACACATTAGGGGCTTTAACTTCCCAAAAGTTTCTTCCCTTCAAAAGGTAAGTATTGATCCATTTTGTCCAAAATTTTTCCTGCCCCGACACTACATACCAAAGGTGTCTCATCATTAACGCTTTGTTCCATAAAGAGAGATTCTTAATTCCAAGACCCCCTTCCTTTTTAGGGCTACAAACATTAGCCCAAGCAACTTTGTCACCCTTTGAATGTGCATCAGACCCCGTCCATAAGAAGGCTCTTAGTTTCTGCTCAATGCATAAGAGAACTTTCTTTGGAAGCATAAGGTGAGTAGCCCAAAAAATATGCATGCTAGAGAGGACGGAAATGATCAATTGAAGATGCCCCGCATAAGAGAGGGCTTTGTTTCTCTAGGAGTTAATTCTAGTAGCCACCCGATCAATAAGAATATTACAATCTCTTGCCCGGAGCTTGGAGGAGATAATTGGTATGCCAAGATGCCTAATTGGAATAGCACCCACGGGATATTTGAAGCCATCAATAAGGAGCTACTCAGTCGTATCTGGGATACCCACCATGAAAAGGTTGCTCTTAAGAGGATTGGCTTTGAGGCCCAAAAGCTTCTCAAACTCATGTAAAGACTCCATAAGAGTGGTGGCAGAAGCAATATCCCCCCGACAAAGCATAATTAGGTCATCGGCAAAGCATAGGTGAGTAAGCTTGATCTCATCACACTTCCAAAAATATTTGAAATTGGGGTTTGAGCTCACCTTGCGGGCAATCAATAAAGATAGAATTTCCATAGCAACAACAAATATAAAGGAGACATAGGATCACCTTGACGAATACCACGCTTGCTAGGAAAATAACCCACCAACTCACCATTAACTGAAACGGAAAAGGAAAGGGTGGAGATGCATTCCTTAATCCAATTGATCATAACTTGAGGAAACTTGAAGGCAGCCAAAGAGTGAAAAAGAAATTCCCAATCCAACATATCATAAGCTTTCATAATGTCAACCTTGAGAGCACACCTTGGAGTCTCGGAATTCTTATGGAAATCCCTAAAAAGCTCCTGCACAAGGATGATATTATCACCAATACGGCGACCTGGAACAAAGGCGGTCTGATTGTGACTAATAACGGAGGGTAGCACTACCCTAATTCGGTTGGCAATAACTTTGGTGATGATTTTGTACAAAGTATTGCAACAAGAAATAGGGCGAAAATCACTTAGCTTGGTAGGGTTGTAAACCTTTGGAATAAGAGCAACCGAGGTAGCAATGAGCTTTTTGAGTAACCGACTTGAAGAGAAGAATCCCTAAACTACAGCCACAACATCCCTACCCACAATGTTCTAAGAATGCTTGAAAAAATGTCCATTGAAGCTATCAGGCCCCGGGGCCTTATTAGAATACAAGGAAAAACACACATCCCGAATTTCCTCCATAGATACCTCACCACTCAAAAAATTTAGATAATCATCCGAAATAACATTTTCCACCAAATCACTAACCACTTGAGCTCCCTCACGATTAGGAGAGCTAGAAGGACCCCAAAGGTGCTGGAAAAAATTAACAGCTTCAGTCTTGATGTTTGCATTCCCTTCCACTAAGGTACCATCTTCTCTCCGAATACATGTGATCTTATTAATATTCCTCCTAGCCGTGACAGATTTGTGGAAGAAAGAAGAGTTTTTATCCCCAAGATTAAGCCATTGAATCCTTAACTTTTGTCTAAAAAAACTCTCCTCCATTTGCAAAGCATCGGTGTACTCCTTAATTAGCAGACACAACGAGAAAAGAACAGAATGAGAGAGAGGGATCCAAGGGTGTGGAGCACGAACGGTATCTCGTTAATGAGTTAATGACTTGAGTTTGTCCTGCTTTGTCTTGAGTTAGTTCCCCCGCCGCTGGCAAGAATCAAGAGCCTCCTTACTCAAAATAACCTTTTGAGAGATATCCCCAATCTGCACCCTATTGAGCTTCTTAAGCTCGCCTTTAAGAATTTTGAGTTTCTTTGCAATCTGAAATTGGAAAGACCCCCGAATTTCTGAATTCCAACAACGAGCCACCAAGGGAAGGAAATCCTCCCTATCCTTTAGGAAATTAAAGAACTTAAAGGCCACTTAACACGAGCAAAGTCAACCCAATATCAACCAAGCAAGGGCTATGATCCGAGCAGCTAGGGGGGAGGAATTCAACACTAGATCTATTGAAATTGGTACACCAAGCGTCATTAACCAAAATTCTATCCAACTTTTTAGAAATACCTTGAAGTAGTCTGCTTGTCATTCCAAGTAAACATAAGTCCAGTAAAATGAAGGTCATCAAGTTCAGCCCCTTGAATAAGGCTATCAAACTCCTTCATAGCACAAGTCATCCTACCATTATAACCAGCCACTCATTAGTGCGCCTACACACATTGAAGTCCCCAAGAACAACCCAAGGCTGATCGCAAACAACTCTAGAAATAGATAGCAAATCCCTCCACAAAATCGAGCGACAATTAACATCGTTGGAGCCATAAATAAAGGACGCAAGGAAATCAACATTGGAATCAATATGGTGCAACCTTGCATTTATAACCTGATCGGTTTCCTCCATTTTAAACACACTAAAGATAAGAGGATCCCAAGCAATCCAAATTCTGCCACCCCTATGAGAATTGTAGTTGTCAATCACATTCCAATCCTTAAAAATAGCATTTACCACTTTATCTTTTTTTTTTTTCCATGCACTCTAGTCTCCACAAGGCCAATAAGAGATAAACCATTGTCCTTAATAAATTTCCTCACATCAGCTTGTTGAAGGGGAGAGTTTAAACCCCTAACATTCCAACAAACAAACTTGATCATTGAGAGAGTTGGAGAAAGTACCTGGGCTGGACTTGCCCTTTTTAGCTGATTTCTTCTTAGTTTTCTTCTTTTTCTTCTTGCTAGAAGATTTACTAGCCCCCAATGTGGTCCCATTAATATTTTTCCCCAACAGCTTGCTAGGCCAAAGCGACCTGTTCGGTGAAGCCGTGTTGGGTTCACTATCACTCTCTGAATACTCATCATCAAGAGCATGAAAAGAGTTGAAGGAGTTAATTAAGGGGGCTGGAGAAGGAGGATCGCACTCCAAAAGAACAGCACACGTATAGGAATCCCTCTTAAACTTGCACAATTCCAACTACCTCAATTGGGTTAACGATTTTATGCCAGCCATGCTGCTCCACATGTTTGCCACTACTTTCCTTCTCAATGACCCTATTGGTAACCCTTAACACATTTGAAGGAGAGGGTTCATTGCCCGTTTGCTGGTTCACCGTCAGGCTAGAATCAGTTGCCACCTTCTTAACCCACACCATAGGCTTGTAATTAGGGGCACAGCTACCATTTAAGTGGCCAAAAGATTTACATAAGGTGCACACCATTGGTTTCCATTGATAGTCAACCTTAATTTCCACTGACTTAGGAGAGGTACCATCATCTTCACTATTCAACAGAAGATCAAAGGAATCAATTAATTTCGAAGAAGCATCCACCTCCACACAAACCCGAGCATATGAGATTCTCTTGTGATTTTGGGTAAGGCTATCCGCATATAGAGACCTTCCCACAGCACTTGCAATATAGCTCAGCCCATTAGTTGTCCAAAACTCATAAGGGACATTGTAGAACTTGACCCAAATCAAAATCCTAGCATGGGATTCCTTAGTGAGGATGAGACTTTGCTGCCATTTCTTTAAAACAAAGGCTTACCAGCAAATAGCCATGGTCCAGCTTCCAAAATAGTAGAACAAGCTTCAGCTCTACCAAACTTGAAGAAGAAAAACCCACTATCGTTGGCTAAGACGTCAACCAGCCCCTTATTTCCCCAAACTCTCATCGCAATGGACTTAACCACAATGAAAGGTAGCTTCTTCTCCAACATGTAGCCAACTAAGCAATTTTTCCAATTGCTTGCAACCTTCAGCCGCCACATGAGGTGGTGGAGCCACCACTTTCTGATTTCCCTCCATTAAAGGTTGGTGAAACTTAAGCTTCATGGGCGCATGGGGAGAGTTCCCATCCCCTCTAACAGCTTGGCTGTAATTTCTGGGTTTGGTTGTTACATTTTGGGAAATGGTATTGGGTGGTAATGTTTGGGGAGTGGTATTGGAAGGTACGGTTTGGGAGGAGTGGTTCTGCTCACAAAATCGACTTTGGGAGTCAGCTGGTGCGTGGGCCAATGAAAGGGAAACTAAAGGTGTTTTGTCACATGGGCTGGGTGGGCAAAGTGGAGAGAAAACTTGGGTAGGGTAAGAAATAGGTTCTGAAATAGGTTCAGAAGCTAGGGAGGACGAATTACCTAAATATGGTAAGTCTTTAAGGGCTGTGCGTGCATGGGAAGAGGGAGCAGCACCCAAAAGAGTCCCTTGATCCACGTGAAAAGGCCTGCAGTTTCTGTCAGTCACATGGGCTTCAACAAACACCTCTAATTGTCCAACAGAGCTAGCAGGGGTAGCATCCAATGAGTGCACGTGATTAGAGGTGGTTGACTTCCTTTTTTGCTCACACAACCTATTAACCAAGGGGCTAATACCCATCAGACAAAGGAGGGGACACAAACCTGCTGGACCAATGCCCTCCCTGAAACTCACCAATCAAGAGGCTTTTGGTAGCCATGGAAGTGGCTCTAAGGACCTCAGATTGGAGGGAGAGGGGAGGTTTCACTACACCAAAATTGAGCATCCACGGCGTGCAATTTACGGCGTGTATTATAAATATACCGTAAATAGTTATTGTTTACGGCGTGCTTAGTTAGCGCGCCATTTATTTCATTTATATTTATCCATTTATGGCGTGTATAACAAGCACGCTGTAATAGTATACAAATTATGGCGAACAAATTTTGTGCCGTAATATTAGAGACATTTAACGGCGTACAAATTTATTATTAATGGCGTGCATAATTTATGCCATAATTGAACTGATATTTTTCCTTACCCGCGAAATTAAAAAAAACTTAAAAAGTTCCCTCGTTTTTATTTTGGCTTTTCAGATTCTGGAACTTGGCTTACTCTCTCTCTCTCCCCCTCTCTTTCTCCCACTCTTTCCTCTGTCGATCTTTCGCCAAAATAGTCAGCCTAACCATATATCCACTATATCTCTATCTATCTATATCTCTCCCTCTCTCTGTGGACCTCCTCCTTTACTCTTTTAGGCATCGGTGCTGGAGTTTTTGAAGAAACACCCAAATCGTGTAAGGTACTGATATTCTCCTTTTGTAATTTGCTTGATTAGGGCTTATACAATGTTTATTGTTACTTTTCTTCACTAATGTTGTTTTCTGTGATGCGCACCTATTTTATGGTTATGAGTTATCTTTTGTTATTCAAATTTATACATTTTTATGGGTATTTTTCTATTTTGTCATAAATCTANGTCATAAATCTATGGGGTTTATGGGTCGTTTATTTGTAGAATAATTTCTGTTTGTAGTACATTGAAGGTACTTTGGTGGAATGTTTTTTAGATATATTATTAATAAAATTTACTAATGGGTATTTGATTTCATATCTGTGTGATTTGGTCCTTTGTGATCAAACCTGCACTGCAGAAAATCATCTGCAAAATTTTTTCTATTTGTCGACAATTATGACCAGCACAATTAATCTTAATAGATAGTATTAATAGATAGTATTCTTGAAGAATAAAATGAAATTGAAGGGAAGATGGCAGAGGATTTCCTTCTTTATTATTCTAAATTGAGCGTAAAATTTGTTAATATACTTTGTAGGGACTTAAAGCATTAGAGAAAGTATATCTAAAAATTCAAATCGTGAAAGGCTGCCTAGTTTTGTGAATTTTTTATGTTTAAAGAAGGTCCTCTTTGGTCGGTCCCTATAATTGTTTGAGTACCCTATGGGTGGTCTTTATCCTAGATTAGCCTTTTTTAACACTCTTCATAGGCCATTAGAGCTGTGAAGCTAGACAAGTAAAGTAGAGTCCTCATGGTGTATAATTAATTTCCAAGTGTGGTTTCACTTTATTGTTTTAGCTGCCTACTTTTGTATATAAATGCTTACAACCTATAGTACTCAAACAAATGCTTTTTCTTTTTTAATCAATTACATGTCCATAATATGATTATATCAGGAGGAGTGCTAGCTTGCAGAGAGTACAGAGCTGTATAGATGTTAACTATGGCAATTCAATCCCTGAGAATCATGGTATGATTTTACATATTGAACAAGTATGCATTGGTTTATGGAGTGATATATATAGCACTGTGTGTGCATTTATACATGTATGAAATTTTGAAGTGCTACTTTATTACTGTTCTCTTGTGTTTGCTTTTTTTTTTTGTAAGAATCATTTAATTTTTTTATTGACAAAATA
>QANT01004654.1:0-17091 GCA_003254885.1 Purshia tridentata | reverse complement strand
TTAAACACTTACCACCAGATGGGGAGCAGTTCTTTTGTGTGTTCTGTGTGCAAGGGGATCAAGGCTTTATATAGTATCTGTCCTACAGAGTCTGTCCCATTATTGGACTTTGTAGGAATGCCTTACAAGTCTAAAACTCCAGTTCACTCTCCTATAGAAATAAGGAATCCCTTTAGCCTAAGTAAACCATAACACCAGTCCTTATAGGCCTCCAGACATAAACCAAATAGAATTCCTAATCCTTCACTTAAAACTGCAGCCTTTTCCTTATGTAACTATGAGACTAATAATGCATGGAGTAGTAATACGACTCCAACATTCTCCCACTTAGTCAAATAGTTACTTATGCAGTTAAGTGTCAGATTCCTTTTGTGCACAAGAAAAATTCTATCGATTTTTTTAATTCCCTGCAAACCTCTTGTCATAAATAATTTCTCACATGGAGTTCCAAAAACATTTTGGATTATAACACATCCTGAGTTTTAGTAACCACACATGTAACAAATCATTTATACATAAGGTACCAACAAGATAGTGAGATTTAGAATGATCAAGGTATCTCCCAAAGGTGTTCTCGAAATGGACATGTCAATGCATCAGATACCTACCATTCTAATTGATCCCTCCTTATCAGATTTCATAAATGAATCTGCTTTAATGTACATTTAAAATGGTACACCTTAATGCAATTTATATCTTTAATGAAACCAACCATCATAAAACAAAATATTTAGATAACTTATACTGGGAAAGGTTCCATTAATAAATTGCAAAGAAAACTTAATAGCATCCAAAAGAACTACCCAAAAATAAAATAAAAACAGACGATTGACTACAGCTATAAAATAATCTGAACATTAAAAGACACTCCCACTAACTCTGCAGATCAAAACTAGAGAGTAAGCCCATATCTGCAACATGCTTGTGAAAAATAGCATTAGGTAATCCCTTATTGAGAGGGTCTGCCAGCATTAGTTTAGTGCTCATGTAGTCAATCTTAGTCTGTCCTGACTTAACCTTTTCTCTTACTAACAGAAACTTCAAATCCAAATGCTTAGTTCCTGATGATCTCTTGTTATTCTTAGTAAAATCCACTGCAGCACTATTGTCACACCATAGTTGTATAGGTTTCTCGATGTTCCCTATGACCTTCAAGCTTGAAATAAAATTTTTCAACCATACAGCTTGAATGGTTGCTTCATAACATGCTACAAACTCAGCATGCATAGTCGATGAAGCAACTGTGGACTGTTTGACACTCTTCCACGAAATAGCCCCACCTGCAAATAGGAAAACAAAGCTGCTTGTTGATTTCTTTGAATCTGGACAGCCTGCAAAATCAGAATCAGAGTATCCAACCATTTCTAATGTATCACTCTTTCTATAGCATAACTTGTACTCTTTTGTCCTTTGTAAATATCTTAAAACTCTTTTGGCTGCAACCCAATGTGCCATGCCAGGATTGGATTGAAACCTGCCAAGTACTGAAGTAGCAAAAGATATGTCTGGTCTTGTACAGACCTGAGCATACATTAGACTACCTACTAGAGACGCATATGGTTTTGACTGCATGTCTTCCTTTTCTTTCTCTGTGATTGGACTCAATTTCTTGCTCAGTTTGTCTCCCTTTCCCATGGGCAAGTCAGTACCCATACAGTTGCTCATATTGAACCTTTTGAGTATTCTGTCTATATATCCTCTTTGAGATAAGCCTAAAATTCCATTTTCTCTATCTCGAGTGATCTCAATGCCAAGGACATAAGATGCCTCTCCCATATCCTTCATGTCAAAACTCTTAGATAAGAAAAACTTGGTGTGGTTTAGGATAGTCAAGTTGGTGCTAGCTAGCAAGATATCATCAACATAAAGTATTAAAATCACAAAATGCCTCCCACTGACTTTGACATATATACACTC
Organism: Purshia tridentata; assembly: GCA_003254885.1. Lineage (NCBI taxonomy): Eukaryota > Viridiplantae > Streptophyta > Magnoliopsida > Rosales > Rosaceae > Purshia > Purshia tridentata. The sequence continues at coordinate 15,174 of QANT01004654.1, read as the reverse complement.
ATCTACTGGATTCTCAACAAAACCATATGATTGTATAACTTCATCAAATTTAAGGTACCATTGCCTTGATGCTTGTTTCAGACCATAAATGGATTTCTTAAGCTTGCATACCAAACTCTCTCTCCCTTCTTGAATGAATCCCTCTGGTTGTCTCATATAAATTTCTTCATACAAATCTCCATTCAAGAATGCAGTCTTGACATCCATTTGGTGCAAGAACAGATCAAAGTGAGCTACCATTGCCATTATAACTCGAAAAGAATCCTTGGTTGAGACTGGTGAAAAAGTCTCATTGTAGTCCACACCTTCTTTTTGAGTAAATCCCTTAGCAACTAACCTTGCTTTATATCTTTCAATCTGCCCCTTTGAGTCTTTCTTTGTCTTGAACACCCATTTACATCCTATAGGCTTAGCTCCAGATGGTAAGTCTACTAATTCCCACACGCCATTTTGCCTCATTGAATCTAGTTCAGACTTCATAGCATTCAGCCACTGTTCATTCTCCTCACTCATCATGGCTTCTTTGAATGTGTAAGGATCAGTGTCTAAACCACCCTCATTGTGCTCATGTTCCTGCAAATTAATTATGTAATCACTAGATATTGCAGGTTTCTTAATTCTAGTGGACTTCCTTATTGTAGGTTCAGGTTGATCTTGAATTGGATTGTCATTGTCATGTTCTTGTTGGCTATCTTTAGTTGACTCTAAAGCTTGATGTGGGGTAGGTTCCTCATGGTTCGAATTAAAACCCGAATTGTCAATTGGTGCTGTCAAACTATGGTCAAGTACACTATCAATGTCGGTTTCTAAGGTTTCTTCTATTTCCTCAAAATTAAAACCATCAGTCTCACTTGCTTCTGCAAAAACCTCTAGAAATTTGGCTCTCCCTGTTTCAATAAATCTTGTAATATGCTTGGGGCAGTAAAACCTATAACCTTTGGTCCTATCTGGATACCCTACGAAAAAACAACTTACTGTTTTAGGATCAAGCTTCTTCTCATTGGGGTTGTAAACTCTTGCTTCTGCCTTGCAGCCCCAAGTTTTGAAATGATTAAAACTTGGTTTCCTTTTAAACCATGACTCATAAGGAGTTGAAGATACTGCCTTGGAAGGTACTCGGTTGATTATGTAGTTTGCTGTTCTAAGTGCTTCACCCCATAAGAACTCGGGCAGGCCACTTGTACAAGTCATACACCTAACCATCTCCACTAGAGTTCTATTCCTTCTCTCAGATACACCATTTTGTTCTGGTGTACCTGGATTAGTGTACTGGGCCACAATTCCATTTTGCTGCAAGAATTTTGCAAAAGGTCCAGGGTGTCTACCAGCTTCATCATATTTTCCATAGTATTCACCCCCTCTATCTGATCTAACCACCTTAATTTTTAAATCCAATTGATTTTCGACTTCAGTTTTGTAAATTCTAAAAGCTTCTAATGCACTTGATTTTTCAGTCAATAGGTAGATGTACCCATATCTTGAGTAATCATCTGTAAAGGTTATGAAGTACCTAAAACCATCATGTGTAGGCTTTGGGAAGGGTCCACAAATACCAGTGTGAATCAGTTCAAGCAAATTTTCACTCCTTATTGCACCTTTCTTTTTCTTGTTGACCATTTTTCCTTTTATACATTCAATGCAATTCTGAAAATTTCCAGTATCCATATTAGGTAAATCTCCATTCTTAATTAAGTCCTTGATTCTTTTATGTCCAATGTGTCCTAACCTCTTATGCCATAGCTCGGATGAAGTTTCTTTTGGTAAAATTCTGTTAATGGTTGTTGTGTTGTGGGCAAAATTGTAAGGATTCTTCAAACATAAACTGAACATGTCACCAGTAAGCAAGCCATTTCCAACTAAAACTTGATCTTTATAAATTGAAAAACCAGAATTGTCAAATACAAACCTAAAGCTGGATCTAATAAGCCTACTAACTGAAACTAAATTCCTTCTCATGGAAGGTACATAAACTACATCTACTAAGTCTAAAAGAAATCCTGTTTCCAGCTCCAATCTGACAACTCCTATGAACTCGACATCAACCTTCATGCCATTGCCCACAAACACAGCAACTTCATCCTTGCTTGGCTTCCTCTTGTTTATGAATCCCTGCAAGGTATTGGACACATGGATAGTAGCTCCACTATCAAGCCACCAAGAATCACAAGCAACATTAACCATATTAGATTCAAAACAAACTAGAATATTATTATTACCTTTAGCCTTTCTCTTTTCTAGCCACCTTTTGTATTTGTGACAATTTCTTTTGAGATGTCCAAANTTGAGATGTCCAAATTTGTTGCAAAAATAGCACTGCAATCCCTGTGGTTTGGTAGACTGTGAGCTGCTAGGCTGATTTGATGGGTTGGGAGGATTAGGAGGGTTTGCTGCTACAGCTGTAACACCCCATACCTTCCAAAGTTGTTTTGAAAAGCTTTTTAAAGGTTTTCGAGATTTTACTGGAAAGGTAAAACGTTTTGGGTGTTTTTCAAATTTTAAGTTCATTTTAAAGTTGGGCAAAAAGTTGACTTTTAGTTCGAGCAAAGTTTTTGCATTAACTTTGGGTTCGTTGGAAAGGTCTCGTCCTCACGAGTTCGTAGACACGTAGCACGCGTCAAACGGAGCTACGGTTTGAAAGTTACGGACGTGTGAAGAGAGGGGCAAGTTTGTAATTTTGGAAAGTTGGTTTTTAAAAAGGCACAGAAACTCAAGTTTTCAGCATTTCAGCTTTTTCTCTCTCCTCTCTCCTCTCTCCCTTTGTCTTTCTCTCTCGCGACACTCTCTCCCAGCCGCGCCTTCCACCGGCGCGTGAGGGCGCGTCCAGCGGCGGCTGGGCTTGGAATTTGGCTCACCGTGCTCGTCTCCCTCCCCTCTTCCTTCCTGTGGTGGCGCCTCCCCTTGAAACAGCCCGGAACGAGAAGAATCAAATCATGCACAGTCGGCGTGACAGCGGCGATCGCGGCGTTTCCGGCGACGACGCGACCTCCCACCTGTCCAGATCTTCTCTACTCGTCAAGCCCGTCACGGTGGTGTCCTCCGATCGTCCATCGTAGAGCTATAGGCGGCAGATCATTGTTGGGTGTGCCGACAGCTTCTTTGGCGAATTTCTGACTTTTCCGGCCACCGTTTCCATCGAGTGAGGTATGGTTTTCGATCCCCTCGACGTCTTCTTGAAGTCTGTGTGGTTGGGTTGAGCTTTAAGTGCTGTTTGTGTTTTACCCAAGTTGAGCAGCCACGGTCACCACAGCTTTGCCGTGCGTGGTGGTCGTGTTTGGTGTCCTCTCGTGTCGTTCAGTCTCCCCAGAGCCTAGTAGGACCACCAGTGAGGTTTTGGGTGAGTTCCTTGAACTTTTCGTGTGTTTTCGGGGCTGGGCAGCCACCGTGTATGGTGGCAGTCGCCCGTTGTGACCGTTGAACGGCCTCTTTTGTGTGGTTGTGTGATTTTGGTTGACTGTCTGGTCTTAACAGGTACGTTTGGCTCGAAAATTGTATTTCCGATGTTGTTGTGCTGCCAGATTTTGGAATCCGAGCAAAGGAGCCACGAAGGGCACGAAGGGTAGTTCGGTCTTTTCATGTGGTACCCTGTGAGTGAACCTAAGATCAATTAATTCTCAGTTCAGTTAGTTACTTGCTTGCTTGTGTGCTTGTTTGATTGGTTGCTGTTTGCTAGTTAAGGGGGGTACGGAATTAGGATTGGAGTTCCCGACAGTTTAAAGGTTATTTGAGGTTAAAGGTTTAAGTAAGATATTGGAGTATCAGTGGGTATTTATTGAGGATTAAGTTGGATTCTAAGCAAGGATCAGTGGTTATTGTTCGAGGATTAGTGAATTTCAGTTGGAGAATTTAGTTGGATTTCAGGTCAGGATATTGTGGACTAATTCGAGGTGATTTTCAGTTTAGAGGTTAAATTGAGGATAATCGAGATATTACTGATTACAGTGAAATTGATTGGTTAGAGGATTTGGTGATCAGGTTAAGGATTGTGATTTTTGGTTTGTGAACTGATTATGATTTGAGGCTTAAGATGGATTGTGATTTGATTATTTTACTGATTTATTAATTTGAGGTTTCCAGTTAGTTTTCACTCATACGAGCTCTAGTGAGCTTACTGAGTTTGTGTTTAAACCCGGTGCACCTGTGGTTGGGTGCAGGGTTTGGTTTTGCAGGTTAACCAGGTTGAGGAGACAGTGGAGAGAAGACGAGGCAGTGGGACCAGCAACTCTTCAGAATCTTGATTTTTTTTTTACAGTTTGATTTTCATGTAAAAGGTTTTACAGTCTTGTTTTATAAATGTGCTTTTGTAACTTACAGTTGTTTCAGTAAATTATTTTATATTCATGGCTCACAGTTTCAGAAAAAGGGCCCACAGTTTTAGGAAACAGTTCTAGTTTTCAGTTTCGGCAGTTTTTCACGTGCCCGAGGGTCGGGGCGTGACAACAGCCTTGCCTTTGTTCTTATTGTTACTCTTATAACCATATGCCTTAGGTGCCTGCACAAGGTTCACAGCTCTCTCTGCCTTATTCTTTTTAATCTCCTTTTCCTCTGTCACGCAAAGAGCTATGAATTCATTCAAGTCCCATTTCTCCCTTTGTGCATTATATGAGCTTCTTCACTGTGCATACTCACTAGGCAGTGAGTTTAATGCCAAATGCACAAGATAGGCATCACTAATAGTCACTTCCAAGTCATCCAGTTTGGTTCCAGCATCAATAAGTCTCATAATATGCTCTCTGACAGTTCCTTCACCACTGAATTTAGTATTGGATAGAATATCCATCAATGTAGAAATTTCAGCCTTCTCTGATTCCTTGAATTTCTCCTTGCTTTGTCTAATTCAGGAATTCCACCTCTAACTGAGTCTGACATGGATCTCTTCATGATCAGTCTGGCCATCCTATTGGCTTTAGTCCACTTTTCATGTTTGGCCTTCACTGATGGATCAGTCCATTCACCTACAACTTCAACAGCCACTGGTGGTTCATCTTCTCTCAATGCCATGTTGAGATCCATCAGTCCTAGTACAAGTTCCAGATCAGCTTTCCACTTCTTGAAGTTGTTTCCAGTGAGGGTTTGGATAGAATTGAAGTTCATGGATGCATTCATAACTAAGAATTGTTTTAGAGAACAAAAACAAAACTTTAAACTTAATTCCCCAAGTAGGTCCTTATAAACATAATTTACTCACACCTATAGGCTGAGAGTGAATCATGTTGCAGCACTAGTGTCTAAGTTTGTATAGACTGACTTTAGAAGGAATTCCCACATCGATGGACAGAAGGAAATCCTTGATTTAGTCTCTACAATCTTAATCACCATGCTGTCCATTATCTTCCAAACCACAATGGAGTAATAAACACCTATAGGCAGAGAACTACTCCATCTGTCACGAATAGATAATGCAATTTGACCATTGTCCTTTGTTTCAGATTTTCTTAAAACAAATAAGCTGCGAGAGGCCTGCTTATTTGCTTCAAAGAATCTCTAAAACCATGGTTAGAATTCCAAAATTATATACAAATATATATATATATATATATATGTATAAACCTTAATTAAAAATATACATATATAACCATATATTAATCGGTTAAGCATATATGTCCTTTTAGAGTTTATCACATATGCAGCAAGAATATCAATAACAGAAAATAATAGTCATAAGCTTACAAAAATTAATCAACTACAGTACATGATTTTAGCAAGTGAATAGAAATTTCAGCATGTGAATTCGAGAAGCCACAAAACATGCAATTAGTTATATTTAAAGTATTTCCTTTTACCAGATCATGTATAAATTATTAGACTGAAAATTCTTTATTTAGGTCTTAAGCATACAAGTTGAGGCTCTGATACCACATGTAGAAATTAATTAAGCTTGTAAACATAAAACACACATACCAGTATTCACCATGCTCAAATCCATCACCAATGCTTAAACCAATGATCTTCCTTGCACTTGCAGACCTTAAACACTTACCACCAGATGGGGAGCAGTTCTTTTGTGTGTTCTGTGTGCAAGGGGATCAAGGCTTTATATAGTATCTGTCCTACAGAGTCTGTCCCATTATTGGACTTTGTAGGAATGCCTTACAAGTCTAAAACTCCAGTTCACTCTCCTATAGAAATAAGGAATCCCTTTAGCCTAAGTAAACCATAACACCAGTCCTTATAGGCCTCCAGATATAAACCAAATAGAATTCCTAATCCTTCACTTAAAACTGCAGCCTTTTCCTTATGTAACTATGAGACTAATAATGCATGGAGTAGTAATACGACTCCAACAAGTTTACCTTTGAGTTTCCTTGTATCCCCATTTAAAAGAAGGTGTGTTGAGTAAGGTTTGCTAGGGAAGGAACTATCTGGCGTTGGTGACTGGAATCGGTTTCTTCTCAGAAAAGTCATCTCATATACTATCAAAGACACATGTCAGAAGGATGAATTCAGCGCAGAGGATTATAATTACAATCATTTGAATGCTTTTGGATGCTTATCTCCTACGGAAATAATGCAAAAAGAGAGATTGGATTACTGTGCATTTGCGTTGAAACTTAGTGCTATGTTTCGTCTATTTATGTTTATGCATTCTTTTTGTTTTTTCTTTTCCCATGAGAGAAACTCGCTTAATGCTTTTAATTAAAAATAGAGTGGTTATATTTTTATCCCTTAATATATTTTTTCACTCACTTTATTTTTATACTTTCTATTATATTTGAAAAAAATATTAAAAGATTTTTCACACCCTTCATTACTTTTAGAATGATTTAATTATAAGGTACTGATCATTAAAAAAATTAACTAAAAGCAATCAAACTCAATAATTTGTTTATAGCTCACCTTTAATTTAATTTCTAGGTAACATAAGTTTATTTACAACCACAAATTTAATTTCATGATAATAACAACTCACCCACAGCCACAAAATTAATTTTTAGGTAACATCAACTCACTCATAACCACAAATTTAGTTTCAGTTTCATCTACAATTTCGGTTGTACTCTCAATTTTAGTTATGGAAAGCTCTCAGTTTCAGTTTTGAAAAACTCTCAATTTCAGTTGCGAGTTTTCAATTTCAATTTCAGTTTCATCCGCAATTTCAGTTTTAATTTCTTCTTAGTTTCAGTTTAAGAATAATTTTATTTTAAAACAAAAGTTGTAATTTAACCCTTCTTTTTGCATTTTATTTTTATTTTTTTGTTTCTTAAACTTGGCTGGCCAGCGTAGCCAAGCTATATTTGGTTCTAGCTTCTCCTTTTTTTGGTTCGAATATATGGTTCTAGCTTAATTAGAGGATAAGGCTTTGAGGTTCAATATACTCCCATTTACATGACATAAAGAATGACTAAATACATGCACAGAACACAAATATATTTTTGGTTCACGGAATTATGAAGAAAAGAAAGCCTTCATTGTTCAGAAGAGCATATTGGTGATAGTCATGACATCAGAGCAATGCTAACCACATTAATTATGTTGTTGGGTTTCATGGAGAGCGGAGGACAGGGTAAAGGAAATGGAGGAAACTGTGAGAGAGAGAATGAATTGCCAGCTAGTAATTAAAGAATTAATCAAGTGCACGCACATGGTTACCTTATTCTTAATAAACTAACCTAATTGTTATATTATATGAATAGGTGTATTACATATTAAAACCAATAAAAAAAGATGTAGTTTAGAATAATTAATCCTTATTTTTATAACATCCTTTAATTCAGGCATGCTTCATGGCGAGGCAGCAGACTATTGCGCATGGTGTAATGGTGTTCAATGAAATTCCTGAAAGGCTTACGCTTTTGGTATGAGGCAAAATGACGTCGTTTTGGGCTGAGACTCTCATTAAGCCACTTCCCCTTTTTCCCTTTCAGAAACCCTTAGCTAGTTTGCTCATCTCCCCTCTCGATCTCTCTGTTCTCTCATAATCACAGAGACTTTTGACTGAGTTGTGATTTGTGACTTTTGACTTATGAGTTCTATTTCTAATTTCTATCTTCTATAACATTTTGGGATGGGGGCTGCAGTGTATTTGGATTTGTTGTATGGTAATATACTGTTCTTTGGGTCGGTGAGAGGAACATGTTTCTATCTTCTATAACATTTTGGGTCGATGATATACTAAAAACAGTGGGGCTGCTGAAGTTGCTATTTGTTAGTTAATATATCACCGAAGAGTAAAGCATTTTTGTACTGTTCTTTTTCACCTAAAATCATACAGTGTGCATCATAATTTGTTAGAACAAATGAGTTAGTATTTTGACTTGGATGTTTTGCTGCTGAGATTTGTTGCTATTTTTTATTTTATTAGTTTGAATAATAGTGATATTAGTTTGAATGATATTAGTGATGATGAGTGGAAAGAATGAAGCGGTTGTTTTTTCTATGTTTTTGTGAATTATCTTGTTAGATCAATATGCTTATTTGGATTTCTATTTAATTTGAACAATATTGTTAAATTTGTTATATTCTATGGATGATTTTTATTTATGAATGACAATTAATGTTATTGTTTAGCTATATAATTTTCTATTATTATATTTTGATGCCCGAAAGACTTACGCGTTAAGCATCAAGACTTACGCCTCGCCTTGCGAGATTAAAAATAGCTCGCGTAACACTTTTGTGTCTGAAATCATCGATATAATCGATATAATATGAGGAAATAGGTAGTTCCTATTCGAGTATAACTTACATATTATCAGGAAAATGACTATGTAGGGTACCAGAATAAAATCAAAATGGGGCATTTCAATAAGACAGTAGACATGAACAAATTTTGAAGTAATAAATTCAGACCAAATGATACAAAACATAAAACAATGAAAGCAAAAATCTCTCTGCCTCAACCCAAAACCCATATCAGTCCAAAAATGTTCTTTTTTGTGGCAAATCAAGAGGGAACTTGAACAAGTTGCAGCCAAGTAACCAAATAATACTTTACAAGCTTCACAAGCTGCATATCTATTTCCATCCACAAACACTTGTGAAAAAGAAAAGAGACTAGGAACTAAATCCTCTAAAATTAAATATTTCAGTTAAAAAATTGAATCACCAAATAATCATCTCCATTCTCTAGAACGCACTACGGCCATAATTTTGAGACAATTCGAATGACCATTAGGATAAAGATTCCTACTTTAATACACTTCAGGAAGGGCTGGACCTCTCTTGGTTGACCGAAGGCCCTACTTCTCTTTCCGAGCTTATGGACTCTGTTCATGGAGGGTTTATATATAGCAAACCACATGTAAGAAGATTAGGTCTTATTAGGGTTCAAATTAGGTTCTTGTTTCAACATTCATTTGGCCTAAAACCTCAATTAGCTAAAAAGACAAGGGAAATTAAAAACATGTTCAAGAATTCAGAAGGGGAAATGAAAAAGAAACTCAGGTGAAGTGAAATCTCCAAAAAAGTACCTTTTATTCGAAATCGAACTCCTCCAAGGCGAGGAGGAGCTCTTCGTTGTGGGGTTGGGGCCATTGAGACGGCAGCAAAAAAGATGTTGGAGTTGTCCTTCTTGACCCTGGGTACTGTTTCATGAACCCCAAAAACTGTAACATTGTTTCTCTTTCTCTCTCTCTCTCCCCTGTCCCTCAAAGAACACATTTCACTCAAGTGGCTAAGAGTGGTGAGTAAAATAATATTCTTTTAATGCAATGTTAAGAAAAAAGAAAAGGAACTCAAATTTTTGGGTTCAAAATTCAAATCACACCAGCTGGACCTGGATTCCAAGTCAAGCGAACTGAGCTGCTAATTGGGTGGCCTTGCTAGTTCTGCAGAGAATGTGGCCCTTAAATTGGGTTAACCAACTCCCATCTTCCTTGATCCATGTTCTATCTCGTGATAGCTTGCCTTGCCCTCCAAGCTAAAGTTTGACTCCCAGTCTGCCTCCTTGGGTTTTCTCTCGTTGGTGGCTGGGTTGGGCCTCACTTTTGGCCTGTTTTTGTTTTGGATGTTGCCTCTATTGCACTCCCCTCCCCTGGGGTAGTGGACACTGATCATTGTATTTCTTGGGCTTGCCCCGTTTTCTATGAAAGTTCACATGGGCATGCCGAGCTAGAGTGCGACTCTAACATGGCGTGCCAATGTGGACGCATAGTTGGCCGCTGACGTGGCATGCTGATGTGGAATCGCTGCTAGGCTGGCCAAGTAGCATGGGCCGACGACTTGGGCCTGAGCTTCTAGCTTGGAGCTTGGGCCTGGGCATAGGCTTGGGCTCCCTGGGCTGCAAGCATGTTGGGCCCACTTTGCCTGCTGCCGGAGTAAGCGCAGCTGCTGGCTGCCTGTGGTGGTTGCTGGCGGCTACGGCCCCCATGGTGGTAGCTGGCGGCTGCTGGCTGCCCAAGGTGATTTCTAATCACTAGAAAATTATTTTAAACTAATTTTCTCCTTTTTTTAATCATTCAATTTAGAAATATGAACAAAAGTATATAATCCCAATTAAATCAATCACATAGATTTAGGGTTCATGCTTTATGAGATATTTATATGGTATCAAAGTTTAATAAGCATAAATTGAAAATTGTTCTAGAAAACCTACTTAGTTGAAGAACAGATTGAATGATAATCTTCTTTTTGTTCGATGATCTACATTCTAGAGTTTTTCATGCAGATAACGTATTGTAAAAAATATGTAACTAGGGTTTTTGGAGACAGATAAAATATATATTTTTTCATATTCATTTAGGAATATATATACTTATATAGAGGTAGGGTTACTTACTTCAATAAATTAAAAGTATGCCCTTACTACTAATTACAGAGATAGCCATACCAATAAAGATATTTACAACACAGGTCAAACTTTTATTATAGGATCTGAAACAAGTACATTGTCTATAAGTTTATAATAAGTGGCAAGCCAATGATAAACATCACTCAGTACTATCAATAATTTCACGCCAACTTTTGACTTTCCTGTCAAATAGTCCTTTCCCGTATGTAGAAATGGAAGTCTCAACCAGGAGAGAAAAATGCATCCAAACAAATGAGATGATTGGAACACTAGCAATCGAAATGACTATAATAACAAGAATCAAAGATTTTTCGTGAAGCATAATGAAAATGGCCGAAGAAAAGGCAATCATCATGGTGGTGATAGAAAGAAAAAGGGTGGTAAGGCCTATTATCATTTTTGTGGGCAAAGCCATGAGGAAATCATTTTCTGCATAACGTGATGTGAGGAGGCCCAAGAATATTATGACGGAAGTTAAGGAAGAAAAGAGGGATATAGCATCTGAAATTATAAAAACCATAAACAGGTTTTTATTTAAGAATATGGGAGCGCCTGTATTTTCATTGTTTCCACCAGGAAATGTGAATGCCGTAGCAAACATCATTGTAACAATAAGAGCACCTACAACTGTACAAGAAGTTGCTGTCTCTTTCATTGAATATTCTCCCTCCTTCATTAATTTTTCATGGTTCTTGGTAAATAATTCTTGTGCAGTCATACGATCAGTAAAATTTGTAGCTTCACGTATCTTTGAAGGTACAATACTCTCCACCTCCTGCATTTCATCAAATAAAAACTTGGAGATAAGACCACGAAGTAACACTCCTCCTACATATTCAATCTATTACTATAACAGATTCCCACTGTGAAATTGTCAATGTGAATTCTATTAATAATATATAAGATGATATATATAATGGTTAGAAATATTCCAACCTTGAACCATTGTAGTTCTTTTTGCATTTGCAAAGGTGCACCTTGGATTTGACTAAGCTGTGTGGACAAATTCGCTGCTTCATGTAGAATACTATTGTTAAACTTATCAGCATAATTTATAGTACTATTGAAGTCAGCTTTATCCAGCCCATATATAATGTTGTAAACTTTTTCTTGACGACAACTGACGGCATAGTGAAAGATGTTCCTTTTTTTTCCATCAGTGATCCAGAGAAGTTTTGGATCTGCTTTACACATGTGGATAATAAACTCAACATGTCCCCGTTCTACAGCTTGGAAGATTGCTGCTTTCATGAAATTTTCCGGCGTTTCATCACGATTTTCTTTTTTCGCAATATCACGCATGCAACGCAGAAATTCAAGAGTTCGGGTATGCCTTAATTTCATTCCATATATGTGATTGACTCCTAAATTAACATAAAAACAACCTTAATTAGCAAAATAAGTTAACGAATTTATCATTAAAACGAAAATAGAAACAAAATATACAATTGATGTTGATGCAGCATACCCAAAAGTTTGAGCTCCATAAGTCGTCGTAATAAACCCATTCCTGCATTACAAATTAATTCAAATATGTTAGAAAAAGCTTTTCAAATTAAGAATATTTTAATGACATACATGATATATATAGTTATTTGTTAGCACTAGTGGACTAATTACGTGCCTAATTAATAAAGCCATACACACCCATTAAGTCACTTCACATCATATGCTTACATTTTTATAAGAGTAAATTAGCTCCAAGATCAAACCACTAGTAAATTAAATTTAACAGATAATTTTTGAGCTTTTTGCATGTGCACTTATTGTATTTTTATAGATGCAGCAATTTCACAGATGCACTGACTTTTGTCACTGATGCATTGATTCTCGCAGATGCAGCATCTTTTTTTAACGTATGCACTAATTTTTTTTTTTTTTTCTAAGAAACACTTTCGGCCTTTAACTAAACTTATTTGGTTGGATGTCTTTTGGACTAACTATTTTAGTTGTTGAACTTTACAATCGAATGGACCCTTTTTATAATATATATTTCATATGGGTGTCACAACTACTTTTTGAAGGTTACCCCAAACTAAAACCACACATAATAACTCTCAAATAGAAATGGATAAGTATAATTACCATAAATATTTTTCACTCAACCTAATAAATAAAGGCCTCACTATTTTAAAACGTGGAGAGAGTGGTAATAATTTATTAAACTCTAAAATTAATATAAGAAAAAATAAAAAAATCACATAATATATAAATGTTAATTAAACAAGCCTATGGACTAACCTTTCCCAGGAAAAATTGAAAAATACGGTTTTTCAGTGCATATATTGATGTAGTATGTAAGGTTTTTTCCTTTCCTCAAATAATGCTATCATCATCGACTAGCTATCATTACCAAGGAAAAACTAAAAAAACACTATGCTTCATCGTTCATTTACTGTAGAATATGCCTGACTAAGAACCAGATTAAGTAATCAATTACTGTTTTATTTCTCCGTTACCTTATATAGGAAAAATAATGCATTCATTATTGAAAAGAAAGAACAAGGCGTAAAAATTTCAAAAGATATATTAAATTTCATTGTTGCGACATACCTGAGCAAATGCGATTCCTTCGATTACCATTGCCATGGGGGACAGATTGGGTTCCATTTACGCAAATATCAATCTTGATGGGTTCTATGTATATACCTATAGAGAAATAACACAATATATGAGAGTGAAAACCTAATATTTTAGCTCAAATTTGATTCTATACACCCTAAAATAAACAACATTAATTGTAGGAAATAAGATCAAAAATTGAGAAAAATGAGTAAAGTTGGCTGGTCATAAAAAATTTAAAAGGATTGGGCTAAAGAGCATTACCTTTTTTTTGAAGGTAGAAAACCTTCGCACTTGTATGATTATATATATATAATTCATGTCCTAATTAAATAGATTTATGTGTTGTCTCTAAAATTTAGGATATTTATGAATACTAAACCTAATATCAAAGAAAACAAATGTACAATACTAACAATCATAGATCCATCTTTGCCAGAATTTGAGTCGCGTTCCACTGTAGAATCCAAAATGCAAGCTAGCCAGTACATTTAAAGGGGAACGTCCCCTGTAGTTTCCAGCAACGGACAATTCTGGATACTTATGAATTAAATCCCATGCAATATCTGTAATAGAGTAAAAAAGAATTAAGAATTAATTATATGACAAAAAATTTAAAGAGAGATTAATTGGTTATATATGAACTCTTACCATATTGTTTGGTAGATAAACTCTCTGAAAAATCCTCTATTTCAACTTGCCCAAAAAAACTCTCGGAAATAAGTTGAGCGCCGTCATGATTCTCCAGCATTGGAACATCGGGTAAAGTAGCATACTGGTGATAGAGCTGTACAGCCATTTCCCTGTGGCCTAAACAATAAGCCGCGAGAACTGGAATCATATTCTGCGGAGGAAGGCGTTTGGAAAGTAGGTTCTTGTTCTTTTTGGCCATGCACATGACTATTTTGTTGAGTCCTTGATACAAAGCATAAGCAAAACCAGTGAAACCAGAACCATCTTCTCTTTCCAACTCTTCCTCTGTCATCAATTCCACCAACTTTTCTATAAGATCTTGGGGCGCTTGGTTCTTGATTAATACCTGAACAGCTTCCGTTCTGTTTAATTGATCAACTGCGAGCAACCCCTTTGCCGCTTCCCATTTTTTACATTTCACATCATTGATGAAAGAATCCATTGGCGAAACGTACTCAGGATCTAAAACTAGCTCAGGCTGCCCATCATCATTGGCAGAACTGCGAGGAGATCTCTTGTCTGAAAATGCAAATTTAGGTGATTAGGCATTCAATTATTTGGTTGGGATAGAAAAGCAATTCTCTCAACATCTTTAATATCTTAATATTATAATGATTATAATGCTAGGAGAGAAGTTTGGTATTACAAAGTTCACTAAAATGGGGATTGCCTAAATTACTCTTCTTTTACCAAATCGTCAAAATATAATAAATGAGGACATAAGTGTAAAATACAACTATTAAAATAAAATTTAAAAATTCATTCTATCATCTAAAATGTGAAGAAAGTAGTGAGAAATTAATAAATTATAAACTTAAATCAAAATACAAAAACAAATAAAAATGTCAATGGACACGTGTGAAGCACGTACCAAAGACTAGTATATATATAAAGGAAACTCGAAAATTTTAAAATCTCCAAAATAGTATATTTAATAAAATTTCATACAAGAGAAATATTATTTAAAAGCTAGAGATACATTTGTAAAAACAATAAGAAGTAACGTTGTTCTTGATTCAACTTTTGTATTAAAAAAAAGCATCCACGTTAAAAAGAGAAAACACGAATATGTTCAATATGTTGTTCTTGATCCAATATCCAAGAAAATTAAAAATAAATAAATAAAAAAACCAGCAGGCACCTTAAAATTAAGAAGAAAAAAAAAATGCAGCAACCATATGTTCAAGAAATTT